>OZ021724.1:33819078-34024078 GCA_963978545.1 Linyphia triangularis | reverse complement strand
AGGAAGTTTTTCTTTAAAAGGCGTACATTCTGTAAGTAAGCATGCCGCAATTCTACGCTGTTCGCCGGTTGTTCCGTCTGGTATTACCAAGCCAAATGATTTCGCCACTGGTAAGGGATTTTCTCTCTTCTTTTCGCCGTCAAGGTCTAATCTTTCTCGGGTCACACCAGTAAGATGACTAGCGCTTCTGCATTCGGAAGGCGGAGCTACAAATTTCTCCTCTGCTCTGCTTCCTGATTGGCTGCCGCGGCTGTCGATCTTCTTCTCAACTGTCAGAACAGATTTGATTGACATCTTGCGGAGCGCTTCGCCTTCATTTCCTCTTTTGGCCTCGCCAGACTGGCGCCTGATAACTTGTAAATAAAAAACACGTGGATCCTCACGGAGCTGTCTGTAAAAGGATGGGTTTTCGAATTTTCCTATAACGTCCATTCCAATTATTAACTCATTTGTGTGGTCTTTGATGACGTATATTTTTGCATTGACTGAATGAGTGTCGATTTTAATGTCAGTATGGAAATATCCTAATGGTTGTATTTCTATATTACCTAACCCTTTTAGTAATATGTCATTTGTCATTAATTGGGGTGATCCTATTTTTATATACAAGTCCTCAGAAATGAAGGTGACTTGGCTCCCTGTATCATTCAGAGCAACTATTTCATGATTGAATATTATTACCTTTGTGGTGCTTTTATTGTCAGTGTAACTATTAATTTTATCAATTGGATTATTATTGCTTTCATTTTCGGGATACACATTACTTTTATAATTAGGATAATTACTAATTACAGCTCTATTTGCCTTCTTTTTTGGACAGCTGGCCTGGCGGTGGCCTATTTCATTACAATTAAAGCATTTAATACCTTGATTTTTAACTTCAAACTGGTTAGACTTATTAGGCCACTCTCTACTATTTAAAGTACCATTATTTCTTTCTTTATACAAGTGGTTAGTACTGGTTTGAGCACGAACGAATGGACGTTCCTGTATATTTTCTCTAGACTGCCAGTGCTTCCTGTTTTTTTCTTCATATTTATTTTCGCGAAATACCGTATTCTTTTTTAAATTATTTCTAGTTGAATCAAAGTCATCGAGTTTGTTGACCAAAATTTCCTTATTTTTTATTTTCGGAAGTTCGTCCATAAAGTGTTCTCGAATTTCTTTGGGTAATTTTCTTTTTATTTGATCTACTAGCATTAATTCTTTTAAATCTTCAAATGTTGTGACATCAAGTCCGCTCAACCATTCGGTTAGATAATTGTTTAGTTCAAAAGCAAAGTCTCTCCATGTCTGACATTGTTCTTTTTTATGGAATGAGAATTGTATTCTGAACTGTTCTGGGCTAAGTCGGTATCGTCTCAGCAAAATGCTCTTAATGTGGTCGTAATTATTCGCTAGTGTTTCCGGCTCACGTGTTATTAAGCTTGCTATGTCAAGTGGAAGCAATGTAATTAAATAATTTACCCAAGTATCTTTCGATATTTCTAGACGACTAATTTGTCTCTCAAATAGTGTCAAGTAGATGCTTATGTCACTACCGTCAAACGGTTTCATATACTGTAATATATTTGGGCTTCTGCCTACTTCGTTTTCCCGTGCGTTTGTTACAATAGCGCCATGTTGGCGAACTTCTGCTTCTATGCGCAGTTTCGCTAACTCGAATTCTTTCGCTTCCCTATCTTTTGCTAACTCAAACTCTTTCGCTTCCTTTTCTTCACGGTCATTTACAATTGTGTTTAACATATTTTTAACAAAGTTTTCATCATAATCGGCGTGTTCTGTTATTAATTTACATAATTGAGCGATTTTTGGGTTAATGGGTTGTTCCAATCCCAGTTCATCTATTAAAGCGAGTAAGTCATTCTTTCGTGCTCTGGCAAGAAACGCCATGTTAGTATAATCGAAAATTGTACTCACAGTTTTTCTGTTGACTTGTTACCTCGACATGTGACAGTCAGTGCCTATGTTTCGTTATGGTCTTCCAGTGCTTGCTGGTCCCCTCCTTAATGATGTTGACCTCTTGTATTTGACACGAAGTTTCTTGGCTTCGACGGCGGTGTTCCAATGCTTGTTGTTTCCGCTAAACAATCCTCTTCGTCGGCGCTGACTTCGCTTTTCCGACGTGGTCGTTTCGCTTTCCGATGAGGCGTGATTTCACTTTCCGGTCACTGTGCTAGCTGCTCCACTTCTTAGTGATGTCGACTTCTTTTATTCGATGAGCAGTTTCTTGGCTTCGTTAGCGGTGTTCCAATGCTTGTTGTTTCCGCTAGGCAATCCTCTTCGTCGGCGCTGATTTCGCTTTTCCGACGTGGTAGTTTCGCTTTCCGGTGAGACGTGGTTTCCCTTTCCGGTCACTGCGCTGTTATGTCGTTTACACTGCTAGGTGATACGACGGCTTATTCTCCGATCCCCGGTTCACTGCTGGGTGACTACGGTGCTGTTCGGTTTCATTTGTACTCGTATCTCGTACTTCTGGTTTGCCCTTACACGTTCTGCCGTTTGGTTCTTAACGTAACGTTCTGACGCCTACTCAGTTCGTGATGCCGAGCCCCCATGTGGGAGTAGACGATCAGAGAAGGGACGCTTGTTGAGTGTAGAATCCAGCTTTAATGAATCCTTACTGCCTCTTATCTCATACTACATTAGGCACAAGCGCCTTTCTTACGTATATTCACATCGAGAATGTTCAGTGATCTGTCTCTCTCATCAGAATGAGGAATATCTCCCTCTGCCGCTAGGAGTCGCCACGAGGGGTTCTCTAGTGGTGCGCCCCCTATCTCCACATATATATATATATATATATATATATATATATATATATATATATATATATATATATATATATATATATATATATATATATATATATACAGAGAGAGAGAGATTACCTATAGTCAATAAATTCATTCATAACTATTTATACATATTTGAACACTATTTCTTTAATCAAACCGATATTTACTTATATTCAGGAGAATTTCCCTGGTAGAAGGAACATCGTTATTTTGAAAGGGGAGACAAAAAATGAGGCAAAATATAAAAAGCATCGTATTTGATGTTAAATCCCACAAAATTAATTGAAAAGGCATTTTAAAAAATTATTAATTTCGGTGAATTTTCTTTTTTTAAGAAGAGTTTTTTTTTGTTTTTTGCCCGATGTATGAAGAAGCCATCTATATTCCAGTTTGTGCGTTTATAAATAAGTTGTAAGAGTAAAATTTGAAATTAGAAATATTCTCTATGAAAGGGCAATAGAGGTTTTTTGACACTTTAGAGCTGATGAGTTAGATTTTAACGTTATCCGATTGACAGGGCCTGATTTACCATTAGGCCCACTAGGCCCGAGCCTAGGGGCCAACAAATATGGGGGCCCCAAATTTTGAAAGTTTTCTGAAATTTTTAAAAATAATGGTCTTTTTATGGGAAGTACTGAACAAAAATAATAAAAAATTTTTAGTTACACATCCGCAAATTCCATATTTTTTATAGTCACAGAGAGTTAAGTTAGATAGAGGAAATCAAGATCATACTAATTAAAACAAAAAAATCGCGTGAAAGTAAACTATGAGTTTTAATTGTAAAAAGTTAGTCTTAATGAATGTAGCTTGATCTGGTAATATTGTGACGTAAGAAAATACATATTTGCTATTGGGGGCCCCTCTCTGAATGTTGGGCCTATAGTAAAAAAAATTCTAAATCGGGCCCTGCCGATTGAGTTAAACTTTGACAATCTTGTATTTATATATCAGTTGCAACTTTTTAACCTTTTCATGTGAAATATATTTTTTGCATGCAACATTAGCTAGGGGCTCACCATTTGGTCGTTCTTGAAGGGGGGGGGGGGAAGAAATGTTCACTATGGGAGTCTACCCAGAGGGGTGTTCCTTGGCCATTGTATTGTAAGGTACTGGGAGTAGTACAATACAGTCGTCCATCCTTGAAGACAATCATTCACGCCCTTCTTCAAGAGTAAAGGGAAACACAGGTGTGGAAAATTTGGAATTTCAAGATTGTGTGGTAGAAATAGAAAATGTACGTATGCCAAATGATAGCCTACTTTTTGTTGGAAATCTAATGACGCAATTAAAATTTAGGATGCTAATAAAAAATGAGATATAAAATAAAAATTTTGCACACTTTCAATATAAATGTTAAAATTTAATCTGTTTTTCATTTCAATTCAGATTTCCAAAATATAAAATTACACCTTAAAAATGTTTCTCAATATGTTATGAAATATTTGAAATCAGAATGACATTTTTAGTGTGCTTTTAACTATTTTCTTTTTGCTTGCATACAATTAGCTTTAACTATTTGTATAAATCTTAATTTGTTTCAATAGTAAACGATCGTATAAAACATTTTTCATTATTGGATAATTGATTGGATTGCTGTGTAATTATTAAGTTCTCTTAAATATTCTAAATAGTACTTAACCATTATGTGGCAATAGTTGAAAATTATTGCATTTTTTTATATAAACATAAACTATTTTCTAAAGTAAGAAACTGCAATTTTTTACTATAAATTCAAAATGCTCCAATACAGAACAACGTACAAGAATAAGGTATAACGATTCAATACTTTGGACGAGAGAGGTAAAAGGTGAAACGTTTATTTCCTTTTTTTATTCAAAAATATGTTATAGAAACTGTACCTATTGCTTGTAATGAATTTCAAATACATATATGTGAAGAACTATAAAAGCCTGCCATTTATATATATAAAAAAAGTAAAGCAATTGTACAAAAGCGTGAAAGGATATATATTGATTTCTTTTAAAAACTGCTTATTAATGTTATATTTATTACTTTTGTTTTTATAGTAAATTTACCAATTATTGTTTATCACTTTAAAAAAAAAAAAAATCTCAACCATCCTCACCACTTAAATTCGCATAAAAATTTACAAAAGACGTAACCAACCAAATTGACAGGGCAACCAAATTTCTGCTTCGGCTTGTAAATAAGCGTCATATTTAAATTTCGATTAACAATCCTCTCTTGCACCACTCTGGAAAGGTATACCAATTGTTAGGTTTTTTTACATAAAATACACCTATAAACAATTTTGTAAGAAGTATTATCTGTGTAAAGTAGCACTACAGCAGCAGAAATAATTATTTAAAAAAATATCGCTTTCAAACCCTGTACGAAATTAAACGAATGAATTAACAAAATAAATGTGTATGTTTTTTACGATAATTTGAAAAGTTTTGTACAAATATTCACCTGGACATACTTTCAATTTTTTTTTTTTCGTTGTTGCAGAAGTAATGCAAGAAATATTGCACTTTATAAGTAATTATAACGCTTACGGCAGAATATATATACATACTTTTAGAGAAGGCTAAGATTACACTAATTTTATTCTATGCCTATTCTTCCAAAACATGTTTTTTATGAAACTTCTGATTCTTGTTCAAAAGTTTCGTAAAAGAAGTAAAATGATATTGCAACTCAAAATGAAGTTCTTAAATTTTTTAAATACAATGATCCTCCTATAATCGCTCTCTTCCAGTTATAATTGAAGAATTGGAACAAAATATTTCAGTATGCGATGTTTTTTTAATTTGTCACCGGATTGATATAATTTACCTATTTTATTTTCATTATTTAAAAAAAATGACCAGTTTGGAATTATTCTAAAAAAACGCCGCTGAAACGGTGAAAATTGTGATATATTTTTCAATAAACACTGCATTATCCTTTCTTTTAAGTGCAACAGAGCAGAAACAGTCGTTGATGGGAGTTCACATTATCTCATTTCTACGGAGGTGGGAATGATTAGAACACCTTTAAAGGCATTTTTATAGCGATTTTAATCAAAATCGTCAAAACCATTTTTTGGTAATCGCTGAAAAACGTAATTTTTTCAAAATCAGCTACTTGATGCAAATGTGCAATTTTGACGAAAACCGTAATGCTAGGTCCCATGGCCATCAATAACCTGTGCATAAAAATTGAACATCGCAGGTCAATCCGTTTTTGCAGTTATGCTGATAACTAACAGGCACAAAAAAAATTTTGAACTCATTACGTCCCAAAACGTGTAGAAATGCAATAAAATCGATTTTTTTTTTACCAAATTCAATACTTTTATACCATACGGGTAATTGAAAGTAAAAATAAATAAATATGGATGTATAAAATCGCACCAAATATATGTATTAGTGCTGGTAAAATAGTACCCAAGACCATAAGAAAAACAAAAAAATTGGTTCGTTGATCAATCTTGGCAAAAATGTTCTATATTTGTCATGAAAATGATTATTCAAATGAGTCCATAAAAATATCTAGCAAAAAAGGGGATTTTTTTGGGGGGGGGGGGGGTTAGGGAGTTTTTGGCTGAAAAATTAATTCTGGAGCAATCTAGGCATGTGACACATGTTTTTAGAATACTTTTTTTTTATGCTGAATCGAATGAAAAAAAGCAAAACGATATAACTAATCTAAAAAAAGTTACAGTTCTTTTTTATAAACGAAAACACATGTAAAATCCAAGGAAAGGTAAAATACGACATAAAAAATAAAAAATTGGTCCGTTCATGAAACTTTGCAAAAACGTTTTATTTGTCATGAGTATAAAGAAACAAAGTAGTTCATAAAAATATCTAGCATAGAAGGGTGTTTTTTGAGGAGTGGGAGGGGGGAGTTTTTTTGATTTTTTTTAAATTGAAAAGTAATTTTGGTATAACCTGGGCATTTCACCTTACGCTAAGATAGCGAGTCAGAAATGTGACGAAAAAGGGGGAAGGGGGGGGGGGGTAATCAATGGATACGGATTATCTTGAAGTATATTTCTAGAACACTGCATATTTTTTTTTTTAACTTTTTTTAAATATTTGATTTCATCCTGGTTAAGGCACAAGTGTTGCGCCCTCCCCCCCCCCCCCTCAGGAAAATCCTAGATCTGCCACTAATGTGAACTGAAATAAAAAAAAAAGATTCGCGTACACATCTCATCACAAATAAGCTCCTTCTCGCCTTCTTCACAGTCGGAGTCAGAATCTGCATAAGTTTCATCTTCACTAATTTCATCCCATTTAGAAACAATGTCCTCAATTTCAAACTGGGTTAGAAAACGTTTACTTTTAGGCATTTTAAAATAATTTAGTAAAAAATTATCAAAAACTTCAGATAGTCAGAAGAATAAACATAGCAGTCAGCACGGGAAATCGTAAAAATGCAGCTAGCGAAAACACACTAGCAGGTAAAAGTCACTTATCATTTACTAAATTGCCCCCCTGTCAAGCAGCTTCAAAGTACCCCTTTGTGTCCCCAACTCAATGGGCTGGCTATGTGTGCGTTGCTTGAAGTGCGACAATAGGCTTTTGTGGCACGACTTTTCAGACTGCCTCACTCTGTGAGGGTATCCGTATCCTGTGTACCCGTATCTTGTCAGGTGTCTTATAAAAGAAACGTTACTACTAACTAAATGCTCCGACATTTCGAGTGGAAAACTTCTCAGGGAAACTGGAATTATTTAAATACGAAACGATTCGTTCCACATCATTTCAATCTATGAAATTTACTGACACTCGTCACTGTTTCTTTGCTCCGGCTTAGTTTTCAATTTTTAAAAACTCTATAGAGAAATCACAAAAAAAATAAAAAAAAATATTCGGACTCTATCACAATGACTTTTTTTTATAATTTTTTAGTGCAAAAATATTAACATGTTATCACTTTAAAATTTAAAAGATAAATTTGAATCAGAATAATATAGATTTTGAGTTTTGCACATTTTTTGTTGTTGATATTTACTACTTTCTCACTTTTGTATTTGATTACTTTGTACAATTTTGATGTAATAACTTTTCCTACACTTCGTATAACAATTTAAATATTTATGTTTTTTAATTGTTTAATGATTATTAAGAGTGTTGTGTTAAAAATATAATATTGTTCTAAAACAAGCCGGTAGACAGGATTTTTTTTTCGGGGCGATAGGGGGTGGGTATGGTCGAAGATTTCATTAAACACATATAGCAAATTACACACACACAAAAAAAAAGAAGGGGAAGTTGTTTAACAAGATTTCATACCATTTTTTTTTGGGGGGGGGGAGGCCGGGGTTCTACCCCCCCCCCCCTTCCCCCGTCCACGGCCCTGTAATAAAATGAATCCTTTTTAATTATTAAACAAATATTCCTTTATAGCCAGAGTGAATTTATAATCTTTATGTAGAAACTTTCTACCTTTATTACTGCGATATAATAGATTTATTTTTTAATATTAAATATTAATATTAAATATATTTAATATCAAATATATATGAAACAACTTAAGCACAATTTACTTACTGTTATGTTAAAAATAAACACCGACAGTTATTGCAATCTTTTAGCACTAGCAGTTGACTATGTGTTTAAGATTGGAATCAATTTATTACAAATTTTTTATTGAAACAATCATGGGTCACCTAAGAGGGTGGTGGACCAACTTTCCAGAGGGCGCCAAGCTCCTCTGACACCCATCAAAATATCCTAAAGTGGTATAAGCCACACTGTGATACCTTATAGGCAGTAGGTTAGACTTCTCTTCGTAGACGAATACAAATGAAAAGAATTTATTGAAACCCATTGTATATAATTTGAAGGTAGATTGTAAATAAATATGCAAGTACCAAAGGGACCAAAATAAATGTCCCACAATGATAATTAAAAAAGACACCAAGACTAAATTCTACTGATGGAATATTATATTATGACCATCATTTTAAAAAGCAAGATGCCGACACATTTCAGATCTGCTTTCACATGTCTTATTAATGATAACTTCGCTACCGATTGAGTTTAAAAACATTACTCAGTGGTCATTACAAAACTTCTAAATGCTCATTAATTAATCGGGCCAAAGGACAAGTTTTATGTTTAGCTTAGAAAACAATATCTCGCAAGAGTTTAGTAAGAAGCATTGTCAACAGGTTATCGTAAACTTGAAATAGTCCCGAATATTTAAGAGTACGTATTTTATTCTATTAATATTATAAAAAAAACACTTCAAATATAAGAATTACACTCCTTCCCTTCGGTACATTTAATAAATTCGTCCCAATCCTCTTCTTCATCATCAATAATCTAACTCATTTTTCCCCTCGTACAGCAGTACCTAAAGTAGTCTCGGCCCATTTGATGGCTGGCTGCTGGGTTAGCAAGTTAGTCTCTCATGCCAAAGGTACTGGGTTCGAATCCTGAGTAAAAAATTGTTGAACGTTGTGGTTCGGATTCCACGTTAAGCTGTAGGTCACGTCCTGATTAGCAGTTATTGTGCATAAAAATAAGTCAGTGAGCATACAAAACAACCAACCCAGAGTAGTTTTGAACATTATATCAATTCCTAATCTTTAGCCCTCAATCTATAAACGTGAGTAATTCTTCTCTTAGTTTATCCACTGAAGGAATAACTTCACAGATTCTGGATTCTGTCTAAAGCATTCAGTGATAGTGATCCCTGCGCGGAAAGTCGTTAGGAATCAAATCATGAAATAACCAAGTAAAAGTCGTTAGTAAATTTATTGTCCATTGTTTGAATTATCTTGTCTAAAATACGTAATAAAACACTGAAATGCGAGAGGTATTTTCAGAAGTTGAAGCAACGTTTTCATGTCTTATATCCTCTTCTGGCATTTTTTTTAAAAATGTGTACTCTTTTCTATCCTAGTTCAGTTTTAATTGTGATCTTTAAAGAGAGCAATCAAATTCGTCTCTTCGTTCTAGAAGGTTTGAAGTATTTTAACAATTATATTGCGGCATTCAAAGTAGTGCATAGAGGGAAAACATTTTAACTTTAATGAAAAGTATTCTATTAACTTCCAAGATTGAACATTGTAAAGGTTCTTTGTCGATAAGTATTCTGATAGACCAGTTACTTTTTAGATGTAGAGAAATATCATGCCTATACCAAAATTGTTTCAAATTATAAAAAGTTGTTTAAAGAAAAATTATTTTTACCTATCTGGCAGAAAAAATGAGGGAAAATGTAAAAAACCAACCAGTCAATTCCCATTGTTTTTGTTCCCAAAGTTAGAAATATTTGTACGAGTATTTTAATGTTTAGTTGTTTAATGTATTTTTATTAATATATAATGATGGGAGAGGGGGGGGGGGGCTTTGGTCGAACCCTAAAAATCTTCACCCTGGAAAATGCATCGATTCATCAGAAGCGCGTTTCATAACGCAACTCCTAACAATTTAACAAAAGGAACGGTTTTTTTTTCTGTGTGCTCACTATAGACCTTGAAAAGGATATAAGGATGTTTTCTAAAATCCAGAGACGATCTTATTTAGATATATTTTCACCATTATTATTATTTTTTTTTTTTTTACTTCAACTGTATTGACGTGTTTTTGTTATCTGATGATGCTGAGTGAAGCTTCAAGGGAGAGCGCTAAGGAGAATTGGACACCAAGTGGACAAGCCCTATTCGGTACTTCCGTTCCGGTACGGGGACCAAATTCTACGCATTTCTTGTACTTGCTTTCAAGGTCAGATTCTGAGAATTCTGCGATAGTGGCTTTGTCTTCAAACCCCCTCTGGGCACCTTCGTCCTTATTAGTGTTCTTGCTCCTCTCCCCTCGCTTGGAAAGATTCTTGGAATGGAAACACAAACTACTTTGACAGAGCAACTATTATACTGCCGGCGCTGACAAGATTGTTTGCAGGGGGATACAAGAGACTTCAAGAATTTTGCTTAGATTCATTTCCTCTGGGAATTTTGAAGGATAAAGACTGGCTATGTGTAAGTTTTACTAAATTTTCCAAAATGTCAATGAATGTTTTAAATGTTTTCCTTTCAAACAAAAATTTTAAAGTTAGCGACTATTAATATGTGACCGAACTTTCCAGAAAGTTTTTGATACTTTGATGAGTTTTTTTTTTTTTTTTTTTTTTATTTATTTTTTTTATTATTATTATTAAACCATGCAATTTGGAAAAAAAATAAAAAATCGTCAAAGTTTTAAGTATAATTTTTATTACAACGTAAAAAATTTTAAAAATTAGTGTATGACTTTTCTTCTAATTAGCAGAAATATTTTAAACGAAATAACTTATAATTTGTGTTTTGGTTTTTGTAAATTGTATTTAATGTTCAAACTGATAATGTATGGATAAAAAATCCGCTCCATGCATTCGTCAACGCAGAATGGCAGGAAGATAATTTGTAAATATTTGAACTTTTTACGGAATTTCTAATACGTAGGAGCGTTTTATCGTTTGCATCTAAAATTCTTACTTGGCATAAACAGTTTTTGACTTTAAAAATTCTCCATTGATACCTCAAGTTATATCATTTGGGTAACTTACGTTATAGATTTTAATTTTTGAATATTTAACTAAAAAAATTATAATAACAATTATCTGTTTGGTTTTAATTAACATCATATGAAAGTAAACACATTTCTGGAAACTTACATACTACATGAAGCAATCCATTTTAAAATAAACGAAATAAAAAAAAAAATATCATTGAAAAACTTGTTTAAACAATTTTTACTATTATTTAAGTTAATATAATAATTTACAAATCCTTTGTACAACTATCGACAAAACAATAAATTATTTTTCCCACTTTAAAAATCACACCATCCACTTTCAACAAAACAGAACGAACTCGACTATAATTCAAGAGTCAACTTTTAGAAATTAACATATTAAAAAAAGGAACTACTAGAAAGGAACTTTGAATCTTTTTATACCCAAAATTCTATAAAAAATATTTGATTCAAATTTTCATTTTTACAAGTTTTTCCTTCTTTGCATGGAATGACCCTTCTTGATGATAATAATTGTGTTTTTTATTGCCAAATATTTTTTTCTAAAATTTTAAAGATTAATTTTTAAAGTTTTATGTTGGTTTACACTTTTCTCTCACTGTCATCTGGCTGATAGACTTAGCCTCGCCTTTTAATTTTTATATTGCTCCCTGGTCTTTCACTTCTGCTCCAGTTGTTCCTATGACAATTTAGCTCTGTATTATATATTTCTTGTGATTGCTGTTGTTGATAAATTTGATAGAAAACTGTTGTTTTTTTTCCCCTCTAAAATATTTTGTCTTAAAACCCAAGATTAAAAAAAAAACTAACTATTTTACAAAATTATTAAAATGTAAGCCATGTGTTGGTTTCTATTAGCATTTTCCTTAATTTCTTATATAGAAACACTTGGGGCATGTTTTGATCTGTTTCATGATTTTGACCCTAAAGATTTTTTAGTAGGGTTGTAGGAGTATATTCCGAGAGTTTTTTGGATATTTCACTGATAAATTTGTAAAATACCACTGATCTATGCTAACCTCTTGTCTTCCTGTCTGTATTTTGCCGACCAAACGGTATATTGGTTAGCGTGCTAGCTTCTAGACCGCGAGGTTGCGGGTTTGAGTTCCGTGTTGGGCATGGGTGTTTGTAAATGTATGTTGGCTTGTCTAATGACGAATGTTTCGGCGCATTATAGCCCTTGTGTAGCTGACGGTGCCAGATAATCTGAAAACAACCAATCTGTCTGTATTTTCATTAGATATTAACAGGGATGATAGTTTTCCTCCTTTTGGAGGATTTCCTCCTGTTTGATTTTTATGTAGCATTTTCCTTCTCTATATCCCTGTTTTGAAGATATGCATTTTTCTGATCTGAACCAGTTTTTCCTGCAAAAAGTATACTGTTCCTCATGTCTAAACAAAAGATTTTCCCTCTTAGCTCCCCTTTCCTCACAGATTACTTTACTAACTCCTAATATTTGAAATGCAATTATTATATAGTATGAGAAATTTCATTGTATCTTTAAATTTATTGAATCATACTTCCTGCATACTTCTATTGTTGAATTTTTGTGTATTCCTTCCTTCGATTTTTTTTTAACGAATTTTTGGATTTCCTCCTTTTTGCTCTCTGATCACTCCCATCCCTGTATCAAACACATTTTAAAGAAAAGTTTGCATGAATAAAATTTAAAATAAAATCATTGTAATTATTTTCAGTGTCTAATTTTAAGTTGCTGGAAAATTTCTTTGCTATTTTCTCACTTAATTTTAAACTTGTATTAAAAATGCTGATGTTGAGTGCAGGGTTGGCATGGCTTAAACCAATTGGTTTTAACAAAAATGTTTTGCCTTTTTTCTCAAAAAAAAAAAAAAAAAAATTTTTTTTTTTTTTTAAAGAATAATTTTAAATTGTATTTTTATTTATTTATTCACAATTCGATTTTTCAAATTATTTGATGTTGTAAATAACTTCTACTTTTAACCAAAAGTTTCCACTCCAAAGACTAGCTATTGAACAATGGTTCTAAATCAAGAATATTCTGAATAATTTATCACCATTGCTGATTTTAATTATTTTATTACATAATTTTAATCCAAGAGCAATATAAACAATTACCATTGTATTATTCTGTATACATTGAATTTAAAAAATAGTAACTCTCAATAAAATATTAAAATTATGATTTGAATGTTGACTTAAGTAGCGACATTTGTTTATTTACTTAGTTAATTTATAATTACTTAAAAATAACTTTAATAATTACTTAGTAATTATTTAGTAACTTAATTAATAACTTTAATAATTACTTAGTTATTTACTTAAGTAAATTGGTCAAAAACACTTGAAAAAAAAAAGTTGACTTAAATCAATAGATTTCCTAAATTTTATGACAGTAACAATAATTTAAATCTATCTAAAAATATAAACTGGAGAAAGGTATGAAATGAATTGGGGAAATATTGAATATTGTATTTTATCATCATCCTTGGTTTTTTTTTTTTTTTTTTTTTTTTTTTTTTTTAGGTGCAGGTGCTCAAATTATTTGGGGGTGAATAGTGGATGATTAGGCCTCGAAGTATTCCTTTCAAGGCCGTAGGTCAAAGCCTTCATTCAACCACTTACTATTTGACGTGAGTATTATCTTTCTCTTTAATAGAATAATTTCTATAAGTGAAAATGTTTTTTTCCATTATTTTTATTTGATTCCTGTTAAAGAAATTCAAGGATTTGTTGCATAGAAAAAATATATATTGAAAATATATATTCATGAAACTATCAAATTATACAGTATTGTTAGTCTTAATACAGTATTGTTATGATATAGATAATTGGCATTTGTGAAAATACTTACAATTGAGTAGTTGAAACAGGTAATAGTGATATAGCACAACTAATTTAAAAAGCTGTTTATTATCTTCCTTCTGGACGCTATTGTTTATTATGAAAACTTGTTTCACAAGCCCAAACATTCAGATAATATCTGAGACTCTGAGAGTATGTTTTCTGCTGGGGTACAGTTTTGGGTACCATAACATCTTGGTTCAAAACATTTTGGAGTATTCTAGTAAACTTTGGTATTTCATTTCCCAATGTTCTTTTACTTGCAGGTAGTATGAGAAAAGGATTCCCCGATTCCCTGGATTAAGATATAAGATGAACGAATTGAAGATTATCTGCGATATGCAAGTCAAAGAGAAAAAGAGAGAAGAAAAGGTAAATTTTAAGTATATAATGAATATTGTATATATCTATGCTTCTATTGGTATAAATATCTTATAGAATTAACCTTTCACAAGAAGTGAATGCCTTTCTTGAAATAGTGAACTGTAGGATGGTATGTACATAAGTTCTTTATAAGGTTAGTTCTAAAAGATTCCTGCCAATAATTCATATTAAAATTATAGTAAATCAGGGGTTTTGAAAGGAAAAGGGCTCAAAAGAATTAAACTTGTTCAATTCTCTCTGTGTAAAGGTTACTAGGAACAAGACAAGGGGGAAAATGTCAATTATTTTCTTGTGGACTTAAATGATCCTTTCTACTGTTATAATCACTTTGGTTATTTATTCTTACTGCAATTTTTAATGGCCTGATGTATTTTGTATTTCATAAGAAGAAAAGAAATGGAATTTTTTTTTATAGGAACCTTTTTCAAAATGTGTTCCCTTTTATAATAAAATATTTGTTTTGCTTACAATTTTTCTGTTACTTACCCAATTTTATTTTTTCTCACACTGTATTCTTGGCGTTGTTGCAGACAAACAGATTCCAGATGTGGATGGAGCATTTCCAGAAACAATATGAGATTCTACATGAATCTTTTTATAAATATTTACTTACCTTGCTTAATTTTTTACTTTAGTATTTTAAATTCGCAAAGGGACCTTGGAGTTCAACGAAATTCTATTTATGAAGTTTCTTCCAGTTTTTCGCATATCAATGTAGTATACTTTTAAAAATTCAAATTTTATCCTTAATAGTTAGCAAATAATACTTTTTTCCTGATTTTGATTGCTTAAAGAAATTAACATGTACATAAATTACAATTTATTGGTGCTCTACATGATGTCTAAGTAGTAAATTTGTAATTAAAAAAAAAAAAAATCAGCTGAAAAAGTTGGAATTTTCTTTGAGTGGTAACCTGGATAATTTACTGTATCTTGTAACTTATTTTCCTTTTTTAGCGTGTCTTCCTGTAATCCAGATAATTATTATTTTAATCCTGATAATTAGTTTTATTTTTAGGGTTCAATCATGCAAGTTAGTTTCAAAGAAATTAATAGTGGATGGGCCTCCCAATTCCTCATTTCAAGGCCGAAGATCAAAGCCTTTATTTAACCACTTTTTAGTGAATGAGACAATTCAAAGTAAGTATAATTAGTAATTTCCATAAGTGAATACGCTTGTTTCAATCATATTTATGTCTTATCTCCATTGATGTAGAGGGCGCTGCTTATGTAATCCCCTAGCGGCGACTTCGTCGCCAGAGAGAGAGTATGATCGGAGGAGTGGAGGTGAACGGACGTGGAAGTTGCCTCTCCTAGTTTGGGTTTAAGAACCTATTTCTATCTAATGCACGAATAAACCTGCTGTCCATTTAATTGGCCTCTTTCACTTTTACCCCTTCATCATACAACATGGGGGCTCGCCGTGCTTTTTACCCGCGATCATACAACATGGGGTCTCGCCGTGCTTTTTACCCGCGATCATACAACATGGGGTCTCGCCGTGCTTTTTACCCGCGATCATACAACATGGCTCGCCGTGCTTTTTACCCGCGAGAATGCGATGAAAAAAATATTTAAAAAACTGCACTTCCACGCATCCAGAGGTCAAACCAAAATCCTCTTCACGAAAAAAAACAAACCTTTACTTCCACGCATACAGAGGTCAAACCAAAATCCTCTTCACGAAAAAAAAAACCTTTACTTCTACGCATCCAGAGGTCAAACCAAAATCCTCTTCACGAAAAAAAAAACCTTTACTTCTACGCATCCAGAGGTCAAACCAAAATCCTCTTCACGAATTACCGCAGCAGTCAGCGACCACCAGTGGAATCTACAAATAAAAGGAAAACTCATCAACCAGCGTCGTCATTATACAACTGCATAACACTCGCTTCGCCGAACAAGTCCCACTTCAGCCGTCAAGCAGAAGTTCAACGAAGCTAACATCGTTATTCCACATAGCCAGCAAGAATACAGAATCCTGAGCCAACTCGAACCTGCAACCACAACACTGTCGCTTCGCCGAACAAGTCCCACTTCAGCCGTCAAGCAGAAGTTCAACGAAGTCAGCAAAGTTATTCCACATCGACCAACTACTACGAACCAGAAACCAGAAGCAACGAGTACTCTTCGAAAGAGCAACAACATAAAACGGATACAACTCCAAAAGCGAAGTAAAATCAAGAAACGCAGGTAGGATCCATCTTATTATTAATTATGTTTAAAAATATCAAAAAGCAAGATCTCGTATTTGTCGCCGCTGAGTTAGATATTGTTGTACCGGATGGTGCCACAATTCTAAAATTAAAATACGTCATTGAAAAAAGTGAAATTTTCGTTAAAGATCCAGATTTCGTTAAAGATTTAATAACAACAGTTGTAGAGGATAGAAAAACCCAAGAGGCTAATGAAAAGCAAAAAGAAATCGAAAAAATTAAACTTGCACAGTTAGATGCTAAAATTAAACTAGCTCATTTAGAGAACAAAATCCAAATTCCAGTAACTGCAGAACCCTCTGATATTATTTGTGCTAACTCAATAACACCACCTAATGTAAACGAAAGCATAAAAACACAAGATCCACTTCCGATTGGAAACCCATTCGAAATCCACACGGAAAAAAAATGCTATGTTGCTTTAAAAAAGGAGGAATATATCACTTTTCCAGCTGAAAGAAATAACGAAATTTTAAATACTTCGCAAATCCTTCCGATTCCTGAAACGCAAAATGACACGTGTCAAGGTCATACAAAGGATAACTCAACGGAAAAAATAAGTTCTTCGTTGATGGGGGCGGGGCTTAATGTCCCCATGAGAAAAGATGAACGATCATTGGAAGATCTCGATGAAGTGTGTGTTGTAACAGAAGACTTAGAAAAAAGCCAACCAGCAGAAGCACATGGTCCAGAATGTAAACAAATTGAAACACGTGGAGCATGGAAACAAACAGAAGAGAATTTTTTTCTGTTTACAATTGGGGATAGCGTGAGTTTAAACGAAGCGGATTTCTTGCACATTAACGACGATAATTTACGGAATACTGTTATGAATATGGTCAAGATTTACAAACCAAAGAAAATGGAAAGTACAAATTTTCAAATGAAGCTTTTCCTACCAGTTGAAACTCCAATCTTCAAGCGAAAACTCATCGACGGAATAATTTCCGAAACTACTTATGACTTATGCAACTCACCGTCTGCTATTCAAAGATTTATGCAGATTGTTTTTCGTGAACTTTTAGTAGCTAAAATATTAATCTTTATGATGAAGTGCTGGGAAGATACTTAAGTTTCTTCAATTTTCTTCTACAAGAACTTTTTACAGAAGAGACCTTTTTTTTTTCTTTTTATGAACTTTTGAATGAAGAGACTTTTTTTTTTTCTTTTTATGAACTTTTGAATGAGGAGACTTTTTTTTCTTTTTATGAACTTTTGAAAGGAGAGACTTTTTTTCCATCATACAAACTTTTTAAAGAAGATACTTTTATTTTATTTTTATGGACTTTTGAAAGAAGATTTTTTTTTCTTTCACACAAACTTTTTAAAGAGAGACTTTTTTTTTCCCTTTCTACAAACTTTTCATGGTGCAAGAACTTTTTCCACAGACTTTAAATTTTTAAGAACTACACATTGTGATCTTCAAGACATTAATGTTGTTTAAATTTTATTATTGTGCTGTATTTTTCAATATCTTTATTTACATGTTTAGTATATATCAATGAGTCGGCGGTCCTCCTCAATCAGGATGGCGGAGTGTCTTATCTCCATTGATGTAGAGGGCGCTGCTTATGTAATCCCCTAGCGGCGACTTCGTCGCCAGAGAGAGAGTATGATCGGAGGAGTGGAGGTGAACGGACGTGGAAGTTGCCTCTCCTAGTTTGGGTTTAAGAACCTATTTCTATCTAATGCACGAATAAACCTGCTGTCCATTTAATTGGCCTCTTTCACTTTTACCCCTTCATCATACAACATTTATTTGATTCTCGTTAAGGAAATTCGAGGATTTGTTGCATAGAAAAGTATATATTTTCATTCATGAAACTAATGAATAAGTGCTGTCTTAAAACAGTATTGTTAGGATCTATATAATTGGCATTTGTGAAAGTACTTACTATTGAGTAGTTGAAACAGGTCATAGTGCTATAACACGACAACTTAAAATAGTTGGTAATTTCTTCCTTCTGTGTTCAATTATTTATTATGAACCAGTTTCATGAGCCCAAACATTCAAAAAGTGCCCAACAGAATTAAACTTGTTCAATTCTCTCTGTGTAAAGGTTAAATTCTCTCTGTGTAAAGGTTAAAAGGAAAATAAATAGGACAAAATCTTCATTCTTTTGTTGTGAACTTGAACGGTCTTTTCTGCTGTTATAATCACTTTGGTTAATCTTATTACAATTTTTAATGGCCCGATATATTTAGTATTTTTTTTTTATCTTAAAAAAAAATGGAATTCTTGCTAAGGGAATCTTTCTCAAAATAGGTTCCCTTTTCTGATAAAATATTGGTTTTGCTTACAATTTTTCTATTATTTACCTAAGTTTATTTTTTCTCACAGTGTTCCTGGCGTTATTGCAGACAACCAGATTTCAGTGGAATGAGCATTAATATGAGAATCTACATCAATCTTTTTTTTTTTTTCTTTCTTTTCTTCCTTTTTTCTTTTAAAATATTTACTTATCTTGCTTAATTTTTTACTTTGTAGTATTTTAAATTCACAAAGGGACCTTGAAGTTGAACGAAATTCTATTCATGTTCTTCCAGTTTTTTGCATATCATAGTATATCATACTTGTAACAATTTTTATTTTATGCTTAATAGTTGGCAAATAATACATTTTCCTGATTTTCCTAATAATGTGATATTTACATAAATATCACTTTAGTGGTGTTGTACATGATATCTAAGTAGTAAATCTGTACTTTAAAAAAAAAAATGAAATTGCTGAGAGTTGGTCTTTCCTTTAGTTTGAGTGGTAACCTGCATAATTTACTTGTATCATGTTACTTATTTTCCCTTTTTAGTGTTTTCCTCTGAAAAATAAATCCAGAGAATTATTTTTTTTTTCAGAGGATTTTTAATTTTATTCAAATCCAGGGAATTATTTTATTTACATAGTTGTTATTTTAATTCGGAGAATTATTTTTATTTTAATTCAGAGAATTATTTTCATTTTAATTCAGAGAATTATTTTCATTTTAAGGGTGGGGTGTGAATTATCACCTAAAGTTTTATTTTTATTATTGATTTATTTACTTTAACGTTAAAAAAAATGAAAACTAACACATATTGTTTAATTAGAATGGAAATTTATAAAATTGATATTTTACAACATTTGCTTTAAAAATTTCTGATTTCTCCAATAATTAGAAAAAACCTAAACATTTCGAAAAACCTAATATCAAGAAAAGAAAAACAAAGGGAAAATAGATTTAAAAGTTTCTTTCTCGACAACATCATCCTGTCATTCAGCATGAAATGTCAAATGATTAATTAAAAAACGTATATACACTTTTAAAATTTTGCAAGCATAGATATTACTGTGTCCCCATAACTTCACGAATTTCTATTTTAATCCAGATATTTTTTACTTTTAAGTGGCAAGTGGTCTTTATCTCTGATTTCATTCTTGTCTTTTTTTAGTGTACCTGCTGTTGATGGTTAAAAGGAAGTGTCCAGCTACATCATTCATGATCTTCAATTGTCAATTTGCCTAATGCGAGTTTTCCGAGTTTTCATTGTACAAATGTGGGACAATTTCTTGTAAATCCTCCCGGATAAAAAATTTTTATAAATATAAATTTTTTAAATAAATATAAAAATAAAATATGTATATATATATATATATATATATATATATATATATATATATATATATATATATATATATATATATATATATATATATATATATATATATATATATATATATACATTTTTTTTACTTATTGTTTTATTTATCTATTGACTTTTTACTGTGTTTTTGTGCTGCATGCTCAAGAAGTTTTTAAAATCAAATCCTTTTTATAAGTTGAGCTAAATTATTTTTTTACTGTAGCATATATTTAATAGACTTCTGAAGGAACAAATTATAAATACTATTCCTTTTATATAATTGTTTGAGCTTGAAATGGTATATTATAAATAGGTTCTTACAGGTGTCAATGTGATCACAAGCCACATTATAATTTACACAAAAAATTAACACTCCTTTCTTATTTATTTATACTACTTGTAAATCCCAAATAAGTAAAATGCACTGTGAACAATAATATAACGAAATAGTGAAAACACAAACAGCAGAAAATTTCTCTGATACACAATATCTTAAATATCTTCTTTAAAAAAAAATTAAAAGAAAGCAGTCTAGCTGAAATTTTTGTTTACATTTGTATTTAACGTAAATCACTGAAATTAATCTTTTGTTTAAATATTATATATTAAAATGATAAAATATTTTAACTATTCATAAAAGTTCCTAGAATATTTTAATACTGTGAATCCTTAAAAAAAAAAGTCGTGGGTCGCATACTAATTACAATGTGATATCGCAGTGATGTGGGTTTCAATAAGCATTATAAGAATCCATTAAATAATATACTTCATTAAGTAAGTCACAAAGCAATATTGGCGGGACAAGAATTTCATTTCATAAATCACAGGTGTCGATCAAATTACTAAGATCACGTACAGATCACAATGTGATATCGCAGTGACAAAACTTTCATTGTGAAAATCGCATAAATCACACGGATGTCGCCAAAATCACTAAGATCACATTTAGGTTACAAAGCGATATCGCAGTGACAAAGCTTTCGTTGCGAAGATCGCATAAATCACAGGGATGTCGCCAAAATCACTAAGATCACATTTAGGTCACAAAGCGATATCGCAGTGACAAAGCTTTCGTTGCGAAGATCGCATAAATAACACGGATGTTGCCAAAATCACTAAGATCACATTTAGGTCACAAAGCGATATCGCAGTGACAAAGCTTTCGTTGCGAAGATCGCATAAATCACAGGGATGTCGCCAAAATCCCTAAGATCACATTTAGGTCACAAAGCGATATCGCAGCGACAAAGCTTTCGTTGCGAAAATCGCATAAATCACATGGATGTCGCCAAAATCACTAAGATCACATTTAAGTCACAAATCGATATCGCAGTGACAAAGCTTTAGTTGCGAAGATCTCATAAATCACACGGATGTCGGCAAAATCACTAAGATCACATTTAGGTCACAAAGCGATATCGCAGTGACAAAGCTTTCGCTGCGAAGATCGCATAAATCACAGGGATGTCGCCAAAATCCCTAAGATCACATTTAGGTCACAAAGCGATATCGCAGCGACAAAGCTTTCGTTGCGAAAATCGCATAAATCACATGGATGTCGCCAAAATCACTAAGATCACATTTAGGTCACAAATCGATATCGCAGTGACAAAGCTTTAGTTGCGAAGATCTCATAAATAACACGGATGTTGCCAAAATCACTAAGATCACATTTAGGTCACAAAGCGATATCGCAGTGACAAAGCTTTCGTTGCGAAGATCGCATAAATCACAGGGATGTCGCCAAAATCCCTAAGATCACATTTAGGTCACAAAGCGATATCGCAGCGACAAAGCTTTCGTTGCGAAAATCGCATAAATCACATGGATGTCGCCAAAATCACTAAGATCACATTTAAGTCACAAATCGATATCGCAGTGACAAAGCTTTAGTTGCGAAGATCTCATAAATCACACGGATGTCGGCAAAATCACTAAGATCACATTTAGGTCACAAAGCGATATCGCAGTGACAAAGCTTTCGCTGCGAAGATCGCATAAATCACAGGGATGTCGCCAAAATCCCTAAGATCACATTTAGGTCACAAAGCGATATCGCAGCGACAAAGCTTTCGTTGCGAAAATCGCATAAATCACATGGATGTCGCCAAAATCACTAAGATCACATTTAGGTCACAAATCGATATCGCAGTGACAAAGCTTTAGTTGCGAAGATCTCATAAATCACACGGATGTCGCCAAAATCACTAAGATCACATTTAGGTCACAAAGCGATATCGCAGCGACAAAGCTTTCGTTGCGAAAATCGCATAAATCACACGGATGTCGCCAAAATCAATAAGATCACATTTAGGTCACAAAGCGATATCGCAGCAACAAAGCTTTCGTCGCGAAAATCGCATAAATCACACGGATGTCGCCAAAATCACTAAGATCACATTTAGGTCACAAAGCGATATCGCAGTAACAAAGCTTTCGTTGCGAAGATCGCATAAATCACACGAAAGTCGCCAAAATCACTAAGATCACATTTAGGTAAAAAAGCGATATCGCAGTGACAAAGCTTTCGTTGCGAAGATCGCATAAATCACAGGGATGTCGCCAAAATCACTAAGATCACATACAGATCACAATGTGACATCGCAGTGACAAAGCTTTCGTTGCGAAAATCGCATAAATCACACGGATGTCGCCAAAATTACTAAGATCATATTTAGGTCACAAAGCGATATTGCAGCGACAAAGCTTTCGTTGCGAAAATCGCATAAATCACATGGATGTCGCCAAAATCACTAAGATCACATTTAGGTCACAAAGCGATATCGCAGCGACAAAGCTTTCGTTGCGAAGATCGCATAAATCAAATGGATGTCGCCAAAATCACTAAGATCACATACAGATCACAATGTGACATCGCAGTGACAAAGCTTTCGTTGCGAAAATCGCATAAATCACACGGATGTCCCCAAAATTACTAAGATCACATTTAGGTCACAAAGCGATATCGCAGCGACAAAGCTTTCGTTGCGAAAATCGCATAAATCACAGGGATGTCGCCAAAATCACTAAGATCACATACAGATCACAAAGCGATATCGCAGCAACAAAGCTTTCGTCGCGAAAATCGCATAAATCACACGGATGTCTCCAAAATCACTAAGATCACATTTAGGTCACAAAGCGATATCGCAGTGACAAAGCTTTCGTTGCGAAGATCGCATAAATCACAGGGATGTCGCCAAAATCACTAAGATCACATACAGATCACAATGTGACAACGCAGCGACAAAGCTTTCGTTGCGAAAATCTCATAAATCACACGGATGTCGCCAAAATCACTAATATCACATTTAGGTCACAAAGCGATATCGCAGCGACAAAGCTTTCGTTGCGAAAATCGCATAAATCACATGGATGTCGCCAAAATCACTAAGATCACATTTAGGTCACAAAGCGATATCGCAGTGACAAAGCTTTCGTTGCGAAGATCGCATAAATCACACGGATGTCGCCAAAATCACTAAGATCACATTTAAGTCACAAAGCTTTCGTTGCGAAAATCGCATAAATCACAGGGATGTCGCCAAAATCACTAAGATCACATACAGATCACAATGTGACATCGCAGCGACAAAGCTTTCGTTGCGAAAATCGCATAAATCACACGGATGTCGCCAAAATCACTTAGATCACATTTACGTCACAAAGCGATATCGCAGTGACAAAGCTTTCGTTGCGAAAATCGCATAAATCACACGGATGTAGCCAAAATCACTAAGATCACATTTAGGTCACAAAGCGATATCGCAGCGACAAAGCTTTCGTCGCGAAGATCGCATAAATCACACGAATGTCGCCAAAATCACTAAGATCACATACAGATCACAAAGTGATATCGCAGCGATATGGCTTTCGTTGCGAAAATCGCATAAATCACATAGATGTCGCCAAAATCACTAAGATCACATACAGATCATAATGCGATATCGCAAACATCGCAAACTCGTCCCCAATGTCACAATGTGACGAAAAGCGATATCGCAGCGATATCACAAAGTTACGTCGCAAAACCCCCTCTAAAACGGACATTGGACGACTATGTGACCTCTGTGTGATATCGCCGTGACATCGCGTGATCTCTATGCGATATCGCTTTTCGTCACATACTCGTCACATGGTTATTAGGGAAGGACCCTAACAACTCAACTCCATCTTAAAGATAAACCGAAACTAAAAAAGTGTTGCCACCTCTCAAAACTTTGATTTAAATCAAATTATGATGTCATTCCTACTGTGACGTCATACACAACAGCTTATAACGAAACCGAAACTAAAACAGCATGAAGGAACAACTCAACTCCACTTCCGGTCACATGACTTCCGGTGACGTCACATCCTCTGACGTCATCATCCCTCATCCCTTGCGCATTGCGCCCTGGCTTCGGATCGGCACTTTCTATCTACTATCGGAAACCCCGGATGGTAGTTGATTATTCTCAAACGATTAATCGTTTCACAATGCTTGATGCCTATCCACTTCCAAAAATTGAGGAATTAATCTCAAAAATATCCAGATATGAAATATTCAGTACCATCGACCTGAGAAGTGCATACCATCAACTTCCTATTAATGATGCTGAAAAACATTATACTGCCTTTGAAGCTGATGGTAAATTGTACCAATTCCATCGTGTACCTTTTGGAGTCACTAATGGTGTTGCGTGTTTCCAGCGAGTTATTGACAAGATCATTCAAGATGAAGGCCTAAAGGATACATTTCCTGATCTGGATGATGTCACTATCTGTGGAAGAGACTCGATTGAACATGATCGGAACTTAGAAAAGTTCCTAACTATAGCCAAGAAGTGCAATCTAACTCTTAATTAAGATAAGTGCAAGTTTTCTTCTAAATCTGTAAAGCTATTAGGATACACTATAGAAAACAAAATCATCAAGCCTGATCCCGACAGACTTTCTCCTTTGATGAACTTGCCTATACCAAACTACACAGCATCTCTCCGAAGAGCATTGGGTATGTTTGCTCATTACTGCCGTTGGATACCAGCATTCTCGAAGAAGATACGCCCATTGTTATCAAATCAACAGTTCCCAATTTCAGAGGAGGCTGTAAATGCATTCAACAGCTTAAAGTCGGATATAGCCCAAGCATCATTAGCTGCGATAGATGATGCCGTACCTTTCAGAGTTGAAACTGATGCGTCTAAGTTTGCTATAGGAGCAACTCTCAGTCAAGCAGGTCGATCCATAGCACTTTTTTCCAGAACACTAAACAAGTCTGAAATTAACCATTCATCTGTTGAGAAAGAAGCATATGCTATCGTGGAATCTTTGCACTTCTGGCGACATTACCTGATTGGTAAACCTTTTGAAGTATTTACTGATCAAAGGTCTGTCTCATTCATGTTCGACAAACGTCATTCTAGCAAAATCAAGAATGAAAAGATTATGCGCTGGAAACTAGAACTGTCATACTACAAGTTCGATATCATCTACCGCCCTGGAAGTGAAAATGCTACTGCAGATGCATTTTCAAGAATAACTGCCTCTATTAAACCTGAAGTAGATTTAAAACATTTGCATGAGGACTTGTGTCATCCTGGTATTGTTAGAATGCATCATTGGATTAGATCCAAGAACTTGCCCTTTTCCTTGGAAGATATTAAAGCACTAACAAATGCATGCTCTACCTGCTGTGAAGTGAAACCTAGATTTCTTAAAAATCAAGAAAAATTGATAAAAGCAACTTCTCCGTTCGAAAGATTAAATTTAGACTTCAAGGGTCTTTTGCCATCAAATTCCAGAAATCGATTCCTTCTTACAGTAGTTGATGAATACTCCAGGTTTCCTTTTGCAATTCCTTGCTCAGATGTTTCATCAACTACTGTGGTTACGCATTTAAGCAATATTTTCTCCATATTTGGAATGCCAGCATATAT
This sequence comes from Linyphia triangularis, assembly GCA_963978545.1. NCBI lineage: Eukaryota > Metazoa > Arthropoda > Arachnida > Araneae > Linyphiidae > Linyphia > Linyphia triangularis. The sequence continues at coordinate 33,997,835 of OZ021724.1, read as the reverse complement.
ACATACAGATAGAGGATCGTTTTTTATGTCCAGAGAGTTAAAAATGTTTCTAACACCTCTTGGTATAGCTACCAGTCACACCACCGCCTATAATCCAAGAGGGAATGGTCAGGTAGAGCGTTACAACGGTATCATATGGAAAACGATTCAGTTGGCATTGAAATCTAAAGGCAAGAAAATTGAATCATGGGAAGAGGTCCTACAATCTGCATTACATTCTGTTCGTTCTCTTTTATGCACGACGACTAACGTTACTCCACATGAGCGAATGTTCTCTAATCCTAGGAGGTCATATAATGGGAACTCTTTACCAAATTGGCTTACTCAGACAGGCCCTGTGTTGATGAAAAATCATTCCCGGATAAATAAGTATGAGCCCCTGGTTCAGGAAGTTGAACTTTTGGAGGCTAATCCAAAATATGCATTTGTAAGGTTTCCCGATGGACGTGAGACAAGCGTGTCCATACGGCATTTGGCTCCAAGAGGGGAAACCATCGACACAGAGAAAGAGTCGTTTGTTAATCAGAGTGGTGAAGAGTTTGATGATCATTTGAAACGATCGACAGAGAATTTGGAACTGAAGGAAATTCTAAAGAATATGCATTGCCCTGCGAGGATGTCTTTCCGGAAGAATCTAAATCTGGACAGAAAATTTCTTGCAATGAAACTCCACGTCCTGGAAGACTAAAACGAAGACCTGTCTGACTATAATGTACATTAACTTTTATGGTGGGGGTGAATGTAGTATATTATCATCACAGTGGCAACACTGATTTAACTACTGACGTTTTGGCAACAAAGCTGGATGTTCCATCATTGTAAAATGGCTGCTATGCGTATAGAGTTTATGTGTTATTAATGTTGAATAAAGCTTAAGTTAGAATAAGATTCTGTTACTTTTAATTCAACTCACATTACAAAAACTGTAAGAAAAATGACTCCGATACACTGCAGAACGTTGAGGAAAGAGCAGTGGAAAATTTGCAAGTGCATCAAGTTGAAAAGACCACGTGGAGAGAGAATCTAGCACGTGGCAGCAACAGTAAGCAAAAACGCCACTGCAGTAATGATTATCCAAAGTATTGAACACATGAACGCACCTTCAGAAATACAACGAGTATCCATGGTTTACTTGTGAAGAACAAAAACTTGGATACAAATACAAGGCTGCTAAAAGGTTGGAACCAGAAAAAAACAAGGTTTGAAACTTTCTAACGAATGGGTATGGTGTAACATTTTGCTACATGGAGACAAGGAATTTGACTAACGAGAATCCTTAAGAAAGCATATTTTTAAACATAAAATCAGTAAAACTCATAAATGTGCAGGAAAAATTATCGATGAAGCCAAACGAGAAAGCTGAAACTACTTTAAGAAAGCTACTTTAAATTTTTGAATGTACGATACAATACTTGTATATACTATCATTGCCAAAATTGTTGAAACAAATTCGTCTTATCACTGTCTTCCGAGTCATGTAATTCAAAATTGTATAATTTTGTTTTTATTTATTTTCAACTATATTTTTCAATTTTTATCACTAATTTTTTTTTATAAATTTCTTTGAACATTAAGCAATACTGGGCATGGGATATTCGATAGTACTAAAATTAACTAAGCATAGATTTTCTTCTTAAAAAATATACCAAGCACGTAGGGAAATACGAAATGTAATGACACTGAGAAAAAGTTTTAAGTCACTGAAAAAAAAACTATTTATGTCATAGTGTTATAAAAATGCATTATACTACTTTGTGTAAAGATATAGGTATTTTCACTTGGTCAACTTTTAACTTTGGATGAACTAGACAAAAATATAAAGACAAAAGTATTTAAAAAATAAAAATTAGAATTCCTAATTAATTTTATATTATGAAAGTATGCTTATTAAGAGGCAATAATAAAATCTAAATAAACAGTTATATATATAATGTTGAATTATTACTTAACTTCATCTCTTACTTCCAAGTAAAAAAACTAAGTCGCAGAATATTCATTAAAATAACAGTACATTTTGGACCCTTGTTCATATTGAAAATTGCTTCCTTTCTACTAGTTAATTGTTATAAATTTATTGTTATTAAAAACGAAATTATAAAATTTATCGTTGAGAGGGGGGAAGAGAGGGTGCACATGTCACCAACTTTTGGCCGTCCCCCCACCTTTTTTTCCCCACTTCTACCACTGTCGACAGGTATATCAGAGATGAAGTTTTAAAAACTGAACCCCTATCGAGATTTCAACATGCATACCAACCTGGGAAATCGACAGAAACTGCTCTATATGACCTTGTTACGGTACTGGGTGGAGAAGTTAATGGAAAAGAAATTGCCTTGGCAGCCTTTTTAGATATTGAGTTTTTTTTTAATAGAGTTCCAACAAATATAACCAGTAATGCCCTTCTCAAAAGAAGAGTTAATCCGAGTATCTGTACTTGGATAAAAAATATGCTTGAAACCAGAATGGCTCAAGTCTCCCTATTAGGAGACCCACTCACTATGGGAAAGTGTAAAGGATGTTCTCAGGAAGGTGTGCTATCACCACTATTATGAAGTCTAGTTGTTGATGATTTTTTAAACAGGATAAATTTTTTGGGCCTGTACTCGTACTGTCTAGGTTATGCTGATGGCACAACACTAGTAAATTCCAAAACCACTCCCTCACAGAGTCTAGAAATGTTTTTAGAACTCCTACCACTATATAAACAAGTGGAACTAGAGACTAATTTGTGTTCACAAGGTTTTGCTGATGACACAACACTGGTCATAACAGATAAATTCCAAAACACTGTAACTAAAAAAGATCGAAAGATGATGTAAAGAAGTAGAGTCGTCAGTTAACATCAGCAAAACTAACCTAATAATGTTCACTCAGAAAAGAATACGAGATATGCATCCAATAAAATTCTTTAGTAAACCACTTGCATACTCAGAGGAGGTTAAGTATCTAGGAGTTATCTTCAATAAAACCTTGACACGGGAATCACATTTTCAATACCGCACGAGCAAAGCCGAAAGAGTGTAATGATGAATGTTTGGGCGCATTATAGCCCTTGTGTTGCTGATGGTGCCAGATAATCTGAAAACAACTAACCGAAAGAGTGTTCTGGGCCTGCAGACGTGCCATAGGAAACAATTGGGTCCAATGCCAAAAATGGTGTTTTGGATATACACTGGAGGGATTACTTCAATGGCATTGTGAGGGGCCATTGCTTGGGGGAGCAGAAACCACAATGAAACAGTGAAGAAAGAACTCACTAGTCTTCAAAGAATGGCGACCATTGCAATCACAAGTGCAATGGACACCACTCCCTCATAGAGTCTAGAAATGTTTTTAGAACTCTAACCACTATATAAACAAGTGGAACTAGATATTAATTTGTGTTCACAACGTCTCAAACTCATGGGTCTATGGGAATCATCCACTGAACTTCTTATGTTCAAAAATATTGATTCACAGGTAAAAGAACATCCTTATCTACTAATGAGATCTGACTGGATGTTTAAGCAATATTGCCTTAGAGCCAAATGCAACATTATCTTTTCGACTAGAAAGGACTGGAGATTTGTCTCCAATCTGACCAGAGGAGGAGATAAAATTAGGTATACAGATAGTTCAAAAACATATTATGGCACTGGTTCAGGTGTCTTCTGTCTTACCCGAAAAATAGAGCTATCTTTCTCTCTTGGTAAGATGGCTTTTGTATATCAGGCTGAGGTTCTAGCGATCACTGTCTCTGCCTACAACTGTCTCAATAGCGGGGTTGTTAAGAGAGTGATAGAGATTTTTTCTGACAGCCAATCTAAGTAGTGTAGAAATGCCACAATGCACTTAAAAGTCTGGTCGCGAGAAACAAAGTATCTCTTTTCTGGGTCACTGTGTATCGAGAGTAAGGAACTGGCAGACCAATTAGCAAAATATTGTTCGGAAATGACTTTTGCTGGACCAGAGCCTGTTTTGGGTCTGCCTTACAATGTTGTCAGGAAAAGTATCAAAGTTTTATTAATTGCCGATTCTTATCAAACTTAGCTTCAATCTAAAGATCAAAGACAAGCCAAAGAGCTCAATCAACAGTCACCCTGGGCTAGATTGAGGGAACTACTAAAATTGACCAGATGAGAAATCAAGGTTACTGTAGGACTCCTAACTAGGCACTGCACTCTAAATAGATATCTTAACCTGTTAGGTGTTGTAGATGACCCACTATGTAGAGGTTGTCGTATGACAGAGGAAAGCTCTAGGCATGTTTTGTGTGAATGTGACTACTACTCTGCCCAATGCTTTGAAAATCTGAGATACCACTGTATTGATCCCTGGGAACTGTCTAATGTTCCAATCAGGTCTATACTGAAATTTATTTCGGCAATCAGTTATTTTTAGACCACATAGGTGGTATCAGTACAATAGACTTATAGTCGCACTGCTGATACTCAGTAGAATCGCTCCATTTCAAGTCATAAGTCATGCTTCTATTTATATATAATGTAATTGTACTCAAATTATCCTAATCCACATTGTTCCATATCAATATATTGTAGAAAAAGTTGATTGATTTCTCTTTGAAAGGTCTTTCACGAAAACAAACCTGGACAAGTTGGATTTCTCTTGTGTCCCCATGAGCACCATCAGGAAGGTGCAAGGGGGTGCACTTGCACCCCCCTGGATTTTGAAAATGAAACATAATGTGATAAAAAGTGGCATGATTCACTGGTAATAGAAGTATGATATAGATTTTAAAATATCAAATGGAAAATAAATTAATAATGATTTATTAATTATTAATGAAATTTTAACTAAGAAATCCAATTGGAGAATCATGATTAAAACAAAAAAATTACCCATCTTACACCCCCTTTAAGAGCAGTCTGCACCCCATGAAAATAATTCTGCAGGCGCCCATGAGTGCCCTATTACTGTACTAGTAAGTAAATACTTGCGCTTTACTGTTTTAAAACCTGATTGATTATACTTTACTATATGTAAGAAGAGCCACCAAGCCACACAGGAATCAACTGACGTGTTAATAGCGTTTTTATTTAAATCATTAAAGGAGACGTTTCCACTAACGTGACCGCAGCCATTTCTTGTACAGTACGCAAAAACAGTACGCAAAAGCAAAAAAAACAGAACGATGGCTATATCTTCGGTTCTAATTATCGTAGAATCTTACGGTTTGCACCAAAATGTTTTGCTTACGATTTTCTATATATCTGATGCAATATTTTTTTCTTGAGGGACCGTTTACTAAGTAAAAGTAACGCTATCTTCAAAAATTTCAATACGAACCCTTATTTTTTATCATTTCATTCGATTCAGAATACATCATTTACCCTGTATACCAAATTTCAATGCATTATGTTGAAAAACACGTCACTTATGAGCGAAAATATTTCGACCATTTTTTGACCGATCTTCAGGGAGAATTTCCATAAAACGAAAGGTATTTTTAAGGTTCTTCTTCACAGCGGGAGAAATAGAACGGTCAATGTGGCGCGTTTCACGAAGATTAAAAAATACAAGTATTAGTCTAAAATTGCATAGAAACTACTTGGATTTATAGTGTCATGTTTAAGATTAATACAAAAATATCAAGTAAACGCAAAGGTAACATAATTTATTTACAACATTAAAGATGTGCATTCTTCACACGAAATAAATAAAATATCGAAAACTGTAATTGCAGAAATATAACGAATACTACTGATAATTAGAAAATTAATAAATATTAAATGTAGGCATTAGTAAACAGTATTTAGCAAAGCATGAATATTTTACAGAAATATTTCACTATAAACACAAATGTAACTAGATCGTTGAAATTATTTATAAAATGAAAAAGTCACATGATTCAGTAAAATTTTTAAAGGATAACTTATTGAAATTGCTTAAAAAATGTTGTTTTAAATAAATGGAATTTAAGAAAGCAAATTTAAAAAAAAAAAAAATTGATAGTTTACAGAAAAAATAATTAATAATTTAAAAAACTAAAAAACACGCTTTAATAGAAAATCAAACTAAAAAGTAGAAAATAATCAATAGATTAAAAAACTAAGAAACACGCTTTAATAGAAAAGTGAACTAAAAAGTAGAAGATAATTTTAAATAAGTTTGAAATAAGAATAGAGTGATTAACAAGAAATATTTATTTTATCGTACAAAAGCGTGGGGTGCTTTTTAAGATATTTTCATAATGGCTCTACTTTTACCAATATCTGTCATTAAATATTTACAAAAATTGACATCAAGCACCCCATGCTTTTTTACGATAAAATAAATATTTCATGTTAATCACTATTCTTATTTCAAACTTATTTAAAATTATCTTCTACTTTTTAGTTCACTTTCCTATTAAAGAGTGTTTCTTAGTTTTTAAACTATCGGTTATACGATAACTGAACGTTATGCGATTTTCCACACCTCTAGTTTACCTTGAATTAATCTTTGATAGTTTTCAAAATCGTCTACTATACGGTCCCTTAAAGTGAGCGTTTTTTACATTTTCTCTAAAAAATCGGGAACTAATAGTCAAAATGGAAAGAAAAAAATTATGGGGGGGTTTTAGACCATGGTAAATCTAATGAAAGCAAAAAAAATATATGTTTATATTCAATTTTTTTTTAATTGCTTTATTAATTAATAATTAATTATTAAAAAAGAAATTGATTCAAAAGCTGATTGCTATTTATGTTTGGCCATTTACAAACTACCTTTTGAAAAAAAAATTACTGAAATATATTAATTATTTAAGTATTTATGGCCAAAAAACCAACTTTTGTATTTAACATTAATTTATCATTTTCTTTTTATCATTTAAATTACAAACCATTCATTAGAAAATTACGAATTTTTGTATTTCGCATTCTTTTTTAATGCTGAATCCAAATATGGAATAATATTATGAGGTTGCTATTGATCTTTTTAAAGTTTGGTTCTGTTTTAATATGTAGATGACCCCTCATGATAAAAAAAACTACATACAATTATTAAAAACCTTTCACGATTTACAACGGTACCTTTTGTTTGTTATTTCAACAATTAGAACAAAAGATATAGCCATCGTTCTGTTTTTTTTGGGGGTACTGTACATTTTACTCTGCTTGAAACAAAACACAATCCTTCCGTTCGTTGTTACTTGCCACTCTTGATTAGTTATGCCATTCAAGAATTGGAACTACTACTCACATATATCATATATGTATCATCATGAAACTTTAAAATGAGAATTCATTGACTGCTGTGCACAGTCCCCCTTGTTCATTTTAATAGCCTTTGTCTGGAATTGTATAATTCTGCAATTTATTGTCGCCTTAATATTATTTTTTTGAAAAGAAAAAAAAAAGCAAAACGATATAACTAATTTAAAAAAAGTTACAGTTCTTTTTTATAAACGAAAATACATGTAAAATCCAAGGAAAGGTAAAATACGACATTAAAAAATAAAAAATTGGTCCGTTCATGAAACTTTGCAAAAACGTTTTATTTGTCACGAGTAAATATCTAGGTTGGTTGGCTAGGTTTAGAATTTATTTGAAGCAAGAGCAACTCAAGGGCCAAACTGCGCCATTGGAGTAAAAAACTTTAAAAGATTAATTAACATTTAAACATAAGGAAGTAAAAAAAACCTCATTTTTCAACACACAAGACCCACATGTTAAAAGAACATTTAACGTTAATACTAAAAAAAAAACTTAAATAAGGAGATAAAATGAGATTTTTATTAAAAAGCTAAAAAGATTCGCATGAGGTGGTTTTAAAAGTAATGAAAGAGATGGATGATTGGAATTAAAAAAATGCATTCGGATGGAGTTAAAAACTGGACATTCTGATAAAATATGAAAGACAGTAAAAACAACACCACAGGAACTGCATGTAGGGGCACCTTCTGCCAGCAGAAGATGAACATGGGTGAAACGAGTGTGGCCGATTCTGAGACGTGACAGGAGCACTTCCCTTTTTCGAGGTAACTGGGTTGGAGCAAACCCAGAAATTGAGGGCTGAAATGAGCGCATCTTATTAGTGAGCTCTGCATCCCACATGGCCTGCCATGAGAGAGACAGAGCATTTATACAAAATTTGATGGCATCATCAGGGCAAAGCCAAGTGCTCCTTGGCCCCATTGCAGATCGAGCAACTTCATCTGCACGCTCGTTTCCCATGATCCCTACATGACCTGGGACCCAACAGAATAGAAGTTTAAAATTTCTGGTTATAAGTGTTGAGTGAATAAATAAAATCTTCAAAATGAGAGGACGGGTCTGGTTCAGTGGATTATTCAACGCATCTAGACAGCTTCTAGAATCAGTGTAAATATTCCACTGAAGGTGATTTGGTTTTAAAATAAATTGTAAAGCCAGGAGGATGGCTTCGGATTCAGCCGTAAACACAGAACTGCATGGGTGCAGTTCTTTTGATAAGATGGTACTATCGTGAATAGCGGCTGATCCTACGTGCCCCTGGCTTTTCGACCCATCTGTGTAAAAAGGATGGAAATGTGAGAAGGTACTTCGATGGTGATGAAAGAGAGAAGAAAAAACAGCATCTGGCGTTTCCGATTTTATAAAATTGCTAAAGATATTAAAAACAGTGATTCGCGGATGATGCCATGGAGGGAGGGTGAAAGAGATAAGATGAATTTTCGGATTTTTAATGTTATAAAAAGATAGAAGAGATTTAACCCTCAATGCGAATGTTGGGATGCATGATGGGCGGGAGTCAAAAAGACGTATGAATGAAGGATTAAAAATGTGACCTAAAAGTGGGTTGTTCTGAAGATTTCAAAACATATGTGATTGTGTTAAGGAATTGCTCTGCTCCGGTATGTAATGGGGTAGTTTTTTTTTCCTTTCGATCGCGCGTTGTTTCTGTTGTTGTGGGGGAGGGGTTAACCGGATGCGGGGGTAAAAAAAAGGGTGGAATGTCTCCCCTGGTGGGGGTGAAAAATGCCAGTTCGAGGGGTTCAATGAGAGAGCGCGTGGGACGGTTGCTGGGTGAAAAGAAATAAATCGGGAGACGAAAAGAAAGATTTGACGAAGGAGGCAGATTCTTCTTGGCGCTGCTGATCCGTCGCCCTTGGAGACGAGAGCCCGTTGAGACCCTGAACTCTGGGATAGCCCTTCCAGCCACCATCGTCTGCTTGATAATTGGAAAAGCGATATTCAGGAGAAATCAGCCACGAGCCCCACTGCCCTTACGACCATGGACGCCTATTGAGAACCACCATCTTTTCACCGGACTTCGCTTCAACACCAAAGAGCCCTAAATCCACAGACGGAAGCCGGTTATGTCGCCACTCCCCATCCACCGACCCAACAACAGGAATCCGGCCTTTCATTAACTCTTTAGACCAGCTAAGTTTTTATACTTGTTTTTTTATATTTATAATACTCACTAGTTCTACAAAATCGAACTTTTACGTTTAATTAAATTCCGTCCCCAATTATATCCACGAGTTGAGCAATTCCCCTCTTGGCCGTTAGTGCCCTGTAATTTCATCAAGATGTTTGCCTATGTTTAAACCAGATTATAAACAGTTAGATAATAAAAATATTGTGTATACAATTTATCGTGTATTATCATTTGAGAACGATTATACCAAATTTTACCTTTTTCCTGTTTTGTATTTTATTATTATTTTTATGTATTGGCCACTATGCGATTCACTTTTCCTGCCACAACAGCGGGCAGAACTACTGATTCAGAATGTTGAGAGATCATGCCTTGTACATTTTCAACTAACTTCCATTCTCGGTAGAACATGAATTGGTGCCGTGACCAGGATGGGAATGTTAAAACCAGACCACTTGCTTAAATATCTGTAGTATTTTATTTATTTGATTACTTTGTAGTAATTTTTTTTTTTTTTTTTTTTTTTTTGCCAATTTTTTGGAGGAGGAATTGCTCATGGGGCTAAATTAGTTCGAATGACAAACGAAGAATATATGAACATTTTAAAAAGTATAAGGAATTAGAAGAAATTGTATTTTGCTCTAAAATATATAAAAGAGGTAGCTCTAATAAACATTAGATTCCTAATTGTTAAGGTAATATGAAAGTTGTGCTATGACTTCATTAATAATGGGGAATGCAGATTGTTAGATGTGCTTAGTGTTTGTTATAAGTAGATTAATTAAATTAAATTGATTGAAAAAAAAAATTGAAAAAAAATGGCCACTTCGGCGGATCATCCCTCAGAGAGGAGAATGCTGTTGACAGATCAATTGAGACTGGTTCCTTTTTTTTCGGGTTCACCAAGCGAAAACGTATCAGAGTTTGTGGAGGATTTTAAGGAAATTGCTTCAGTCTATGGGTGGAGTGACGAGGAAAAAATAATTGCACTTAAGCAAAAGTTAACGTCCGAACCACGGAATTTTATACGACACCAGGCAACTGAATCGCAGAGTATAGATATTTTGTTACAATTATTGATCAGCCGCTATGATCAGAAAAGGGATACAACTTTATTATTACACGAGTTTATGTCTTTCGTGCAGCCTGCAGCTATGCCAGTTGAGAAATTCATTGACCAAGCATATCAAATGTCTAAATTGGTTTTTTTAACTGGGGATTTGAACAAAGAAGTCGAAGAGGCAACTAGGAAAAATATGCTAAAGGCTATGTTGCTCCAAAATCTTAACGTAGAAATACGTAGGGGTGTGATAGCTGGGAATCCAAATTCAGTAGAGGATATAAAGTCGTTAGCGTTATTGCATGAGAAAGCATGGAAGGCTTGTAGGATAAATACTAACCCCTTTTTGCAATCAAGCAACACTCCCATCTTTGCTGCCGAACAAATAACCCACGCCGCTCCTCAATTTAACTCTACAGAGAACCGATTAGAGAAGCTAGAAAGGGATATGAAGGCTTTACACTTGAAAATAGATCGTCTTTTGGAAAACAGATCCAACCAGACAAGAGAAGGTAGTGGGGGTCGAAATGAAACTAGGCGCTATTGTTCTTACTGTAATGCTACATCGCACTGGAGATCCAATTGTTACCGCCTAAGCGGGGGGGGGGGGGGGGGGCGCGGACCAAGAAAGAGATAATGACCGAAGTCAAGGCAGGGGCTTTGATAATGGACAGACAGTAGGGAGAAATAACCCCTCGGGAAGTGGTAATGGAGTGGTCGACTTGAATAGACAGGGATCGGAAAACTAGAAGGGGGCCATTCGGGGATTGGCGATCGTCGAACGGAAAACCCCTCTTTCACGCAAAAAAATAACACAACAATGTCCGCGAATCTACCGTTTGTCCAGGCAAGGATTGGAGATGAAAGATTAGTCATTTTGATGGACAGCGGAAGTGCTACGAATTTAATTAGTAGTAGTATAATTCAGGAGAATATGAACATGCAAATCGAAGAATGTCACGTTAGAATAAAAACTTTAGATAGACCTAATCTGGTGTTAAACAAAAGGATTGATTTAATGGTCAATATGGGGGATAAAGACTATCTGGTAAACTTTTTAATTATGCCCCAGCCGATATCCAATAGTTTTAAGGCTTTGCTAGGAAGTGAATTTTTGGCGCAGAATGAGGCTACTTTGGACTACGTAAATAAACGGGTAAGATTAAATGACAATGAAATTCCTTGGTGGGTCCAAGAAACTCTTGTAGATTATCAAAACAACGGGGCAGGGGTGTACCAAGAACTTGAAGTAGGACAGGTGTACTTAAATAAAAAGATTACTATACCTCCTTTGTCACAGCAGTTGGTATTCGGGAATGTCCGAGGTGTCATAAACACCGAGGTGTTTCTTATAGAGAATGGCAATATGCCGATTACAGAGGATATATGGGTGGGAAGATCAATCCACGAATCAAAAAAATTGACAAACATCCCGGTTATGATTATGAACACATCGGAAAAACCCCTAACCCTAAACAAGCATAAAAAGTTGGGAAGGGTTGAGCCCGTTTTAACAGTGAGGGATAATGATGAAAAGGAAGTGTTATTTAATGAAGAAGAGTTAATTGGGGATTGTAGTGAAGCTGATCTTTCTTGGCCCAATCATTTCGAACTTGATCATGTAGACCCTGATGTTAGGGGAGAACTAGAAGCGCTTTTAAAAACAAACAAACATTTATTCGCTAAATCGGTGCTGGATTTGCAGGGTTGTGACACCCTATTACATAGGGTGCATTTGACGGTCTCCGTGCCGGTGAGAAAGCGCGGATACCGCACCCCGTATTATTTAAGGGATGAAATGGAGAGCCAGTTGAACACTTTAATTGAGGCGAATATTCTCAAGCCATCTACTTCACCTTACTGTGCCCCTACTCTGTTGGTACGAAAAGCTGGAGGTGAGTACCGATTTGTAACGGATTTCCGTGCTCTAAACGCAAAGGTTATTCCGGATTCGTATCCGTTGCCCTTAATAGAAGAAAAAATTGACAACTTATCCAAGGCTAAGTATTTCAGTAGTCTAGACCTAACGTCTGGATTTTTTCAATAAATGGTCGATCCGAGAGATACGCACAAACTCGCGGTAGCAACTTCAAAGGGATTGCTGGAATTTACCAGACTACCGTTTGGTCTTTCTACCTCAGCACCGAGTTTCCAAAGATTAATGGAAGTAGTTTTGAGTGGACTGGCGCCACTTAACATTTCTGTATATATCGATGATATAATTTTAGCTTCAAGGGATGTGGCTTCTCATTTAAAAAAATTACAAATAGTATTCGATCGATTAACACAACACAAACTCAAATTAAAGCCATCAAAATGCGTCTTTCTTAAAGAGAGCATAGAATACCTGGGGTTTGTGATTTCCAGGGGACAGCTATTTCCAAATAATAGAAGCGTTGAGGTTATAAAAAGTTTCAAAACACCCTCAAAAAAGAAGGATGTAAGATCTTTTCTGGGTGCCTTGAATTATTACCGAAAATTCATAGAGAATTTTAGTAAGAGAGCCATAACGCTAACTAATTTGACTAAAGACAAATCGCCATTTGTCTGGAACCAAGAGGCACAAGAAGAATTCGATGACCTCCGGTTCTGTCTCACACGATCTCCGTGCCTTACCTTGCCAGATTTAGAAAAAGAATTTTTTCTTTACACTGATGCCTCCTTGCACTCGTTGGGGAGTGTAATAGCTCAATTAGACTATGAGGGTTTCCCGCGCCCGGTGGCATTTGCTAGCAAGAAGTTAAAACCTGCGGAAACTCGTTTCTCAACAACCGAGCGTGAAATTCTAGCTATTGTGTGGGCTGTGAACTATTTTAAGCATTATCTTTTGGGAAGAGAGTTTATTATTTACACTGACCACGCGGCTCTTAGTCATATTTTGAAAATCAGGGATCCCACCTCAAGAATTGCCCTGTGGGCACTATCATTGAGTCATTTTAGGTACAAAGTGAGGTATATTCAGGGCAAACATAACACTATGGCGGATTTTTTATCGAGAGGTGTAGATAATTCAAAAGATGAGCCCCTGCAAATATACATTAGTGAAGTTGACATAACTCCCAATCAATTGACCTTTCGTAATGACTTAAGGGACCGAATTAAAAAAATGCAATCGTTAGATAAAAAATGCCAAGTCATTAAATTACGGTTAGAGGAAAATTTGCCAATTAGTCCAAAAAATTTGAGATTTTTTATGAAGGATGGGGTCGTTTGTTGTAAAAAAAAAGATAACGTCGGGGCTTGCAATGGGGGTGATAAGTTAGTGGTGCCATTGGATTTGATGAGGGAGGTGATTGAAATGCACCATGACGCGCCGGCGGTAGGACATCCCGGATTTAAAAAAACTCTGGCTAGAATAAGGCAGGGTTTTTATTGGGGGGGTATGTATTCATCGATATCCGGATATGTAAGCTCATGTATCAGTTGTAATCAACTCAAAGCACAGCAAAAGAGTCGCTTAGCTCCGTTGCAACGTATGCCGAGAATCGAGGGTCCGAATGAAAGAGTTCACGTTGACTTTGTAGGACCGTTAAATATGTCACGGAATGGCCACAAATACATATTGGCTTTTACCGACGCATTTACGAAATATTCTATCGTGTTTCCTACTAAAGATATGACGTCCGACACGGTGGCTACGTTACTGTTAAATTACATCTCACAGCACGGGACCCCTAAAAACCTTGTGAGTGATCGCGGATTATCGTTTCTTGCCAAGTCAATGGAGAAACTTTATACTGCATTAGGAATAAAAAAGATTGCGACCTCTGCCTATCACCCTGCGTCAAACGGAATTTCTGAAAAAAATCACGGTACGTTACTTCAGCATCTGGCACATCTAGTTAGCGATCCGAACATTGATAACTGGGATGAGCTTTTGCCATTTGCAAGTTTAGCATATAACACGGCTATACATGGAACCACAGGCTTCTCACCGGCATTTCTTTTGTACGGCCGAAATTTATCGGTAAACGGAATTGAAGAAGAAATTCCGCGTAGTTATTCCGATAGGTACGAATACGTAAATGAGTTATTAAATGGACAGAAGACCACATATGCTACAGTAAAGAAAAATATTGAAGTAGCGACTGAAAAAATGATAGCTAGGCGAAATAAAATAGCCAAGGAAAAAAATTTAGAAGTAGGTGACATGGTATTTTTATTCAACCCTAGACGCAAATGCGGTGTCCCTAAGCATTTCCAAAAGCGCAATGTGGGTCCCTATTGCATTGTAGAAAAAAAGGGAAATGTTAATTATAAAATCCGGGCAATAGAGGGAAGCGACGAACAAACGGTCCACGTTGATAGATTGACGTATTTTCCGCCAAGAAACGAACAGTTAATCGCCCCAAATAAAGAACTAAATTGTGAAGAGTCAATTTTGGGGACTCTAGTAAGAGAAGACTCTATTGAGAATCAGTTAAGGCTTGCAGAATTTAATGGGGAAAATGAAGCGACTCCCACGGTAGAATGGTTGCTTTCATCCGCCAGACAGGCAAGTACTCAACCACCTAGTGAAAATGGCCGAATTGTGATTGTAAAAGTCAACCAAAATCAAGCACAAGCAAACGGTCAAAACTACAATTCGGACTTGGTTAAACGGAGTCTGCGGCCCAGAAATCCAGCGGGATTTGTAATAAAAAAATCATAGTGGGGTAATAAAAAAAAAATAAAAAAATATATAGGTTAACTGGGATCGGTGATTTTGTAACTTTTAGGATTAGTCACTTTTTGGGTATTAGAGGCAAAGCGGTTTGTTTTGAGAAAGAAATAAAGCTCAGAACTCTTAAAATTGTTCTCCTTTCTGAGAGATATCCAAAGATAAGTGAGAATTTTGTGATTTCATCTGTACTGGTGTAGTATCTATAACTTTTTCTTAAATTGTGTGTGTTGTATTATGGTGCTGAATTGTATTAAGATGTATTTTGGGGATTTTAAGTAAAAAAAAGATATATATATATATTTTTTGGATATCAAGGGAGTATTATGTTCTGAAGATTTCAAAACATATGTGATTGTGTTAAGGAATTGCTCTGCTCCGGTATGTAATGGGGTAGTTTTTTTTTCCTTTCGATCGCGCGTTGTTTCTGTTGTTGTGGGGGAGGGGTTAACCGGATGCGGGGGTCAAAAAAAGGGTGGAATGTCTCCCCTGGTGGGGGTGAAAAATGCCAGTTCGAGGGGTTCAATGAAAGAGCGCGTGGGACGGTTGCTGGGTGAAAAGAAATAAATCGGGAGACGAAAAGAAAGATTTGACGAAGGAGGCAGATTCTTCTTGGCGCTGCTGATCCGTCGCCCTTGGAGACGAGAGCCCGTTGAGACCCTGAACTCTGGTATAGCCCTTCCAGCCACCATCGTCTGCTTGATAATTGGAAAAGCGATATTCAGGAGAAATCAGCCACGAGCCCCACTGCCCTTACGACCATGGACGCCTATTGAGAACCACCATCTTTTCACCGGACTTCGCTTCAACACCAGAGAGCCCTAAATCCACAGACGGAAGCCGGTTATGTCGCCACTCCCCATCCACCGACCCCACAACAGGAATCCGGCCTTTCATTAACTCTTTAGACCAGCTAAGTTTTTATACTTGTTTTTTTATATTTATAATACTCACTAGTTCTACAAAATCGAACTTTTACGTTTAATTAAATTCCGTCCCCAATTATATCCACGAGTTGAGCAATTCCCTCTTGGCCGTTAGTGCCCTGTAATTTCATCAAGATGTTTGCCTATGTTTAAACCAGATTATAAACAGTTAGATAATAAAAATATTGTGTATACAATTTATCGTGTATTATCATTTGAGAACGATTATACCAAATTTTACCTTTTTCCTGTTTTGTGTTTTATTATTATTTTTATGTATTGGCCACTATGCGATTCACTTTTCCTGCCACAACAGCGGGCAGAACTACTGATTCAGAATGTTGAGAGATCATGCCTTGTACATTTTCAACTAACTTCCATTCTCGGTAGAACAGGGTGATGAGAGTTACATTTAATTTTAAAAATCATTTTTAAAACAAGTTTATCTCTTCTCAATTTCAAAGAAGGTTCGAGACACAGCACATATAAACTTGGTATCGGTGATGTTGGAAATACCCCTGATGCAATCCCGAGACCAGAATGGTAAACAGGATCAAGGAGTTTCAAGGTCGATGGTCTGGCTGATCCATACACCACCTAACCATAGTCCAGTTTGGAACGGACAAGGCATCTGTATATCTTCAACATGGAGGCAGTGTCTGCTCCCCAGGAAGTGTTAGACAAGACTTTCAGGAGAGTCAATTTTTTTTTGCATTTGTTCTTCAAGTGTTTTATACGAGGCAGGAAAGTGAGCTTGGAATCGAAAATAACGCCCAGAAACTTAGTATCCGGGACAATGGGAATCAAAACCCTATTTAAGTAGATTTCCGGATCGTGATGAAGCTCACGTTTCCTGCAAAAGTGCATTGCCACGGTTTTTTCTGCCGAGAAAGTAAATCCGTTGTTGTTGGCCCAATCTGTTTCTCTCCTGATTGCAAGTTGGAGCTGTCTCTCAATGAAAGACATGCTTGTTGAGGCGCACATCATCTGAAAGTCGTCGACAAATAAAGTGCCGGACACTGCAGGTGGTAGGCAGACCATGATGTCTGTCACGAGGATATATGTTTTAATTATATTTTGTTAGAGTTTAAAATCCCGTTGGCAACACTGTTCGCTATGCCATGTTGTTGTTTTTTTTGGAGTTATGATATATGCATTAAAGAAAATGGTTATTCTAGAGATATTTTAAAGACTCCTAACTTGTTATTATATAAGGACACAACATTGTGGTGACCCGGACGTGATCCGTTGTTGACACAGGTTAGTGAAATATTTTATAGTGAGAGGAAAAAACGTTTAAATTTTAGTATAATGGAAAATTTAATTAGAAAACGGAAGTCTCTGCGAATGACTTTTACAAAAACCGTCGGAAGTCTTTTCGAAGAATTAGGAAAACAAACTCCGGATCGTAAGAGTATTAAAGTTCAATGGGTTACTTTAGAAAGAGTTTTTAATAAAATGAAAGAATATGACGAATTGATTTTGAACGACATAAAAACAGAACCTGAATTTGAAGTGGAATATAATAAGATTAAGGAATATGATCAGAAAATGGATTTGGCGAGAGCTGAAAGTGAAATCTATCTCAGTAATATTATTCTGATTAGAGCGCCGGGTTCGGTCAGTTCATCGCCAAACACAAAGCGTAGAATGCGTCTTCCAAAGATTGAATTGTTACATTTTGGTGGAGATTTGAAAGATACCTTGGATTTTGGAGTCAGTTCCAACGAATACATAACGATAGTGAGTTGGCGGCGGAAGACAAATTCCAGTACTTGCTGCAGTCTGTGGTACATGGTAGCCGTGCTCGTGAAGTCATTGAAAGTTTTCCGCCAACAGCGGAAAACTATGAAAAGGCAATCAACGCGCTGAAAGGTAGATTTGGAAGAGAAGAGTTATTAATAGAATACTATGTCCGCGAATTATTATCTCTTGTTGTTAAAAATGCGACCGAGAAAAGGGGAAATTTGAGTATTGCGAAGTTGTATGACAAGTTAGAGTCACATCTCAGATCGTTGGAATCTTTGGGATTGACAAGTGAGAAATATGAAGCAATTTTGTTTCCTTTGGTGGAGTCCTGCATTCCCGAAGATTTGATGAGAGTTTGACTGCGGAATCCAATACAGTCGTGCGAAAATAATGAATCCATTGGTAGTTATGGAAACAAACTAAACAATTTACTTTCGTTTTTGAAACGCGAAGTGGAAGGCGAAGAACGTTTACAGCTGGCCAGAAATGGATTTGATGGCGCTCGTGAAAGGGGGAAACCTAAAAAGGAGCAAAACATGGAAGAGGTCGTTCCCACCGCCAGCACTTTGGTTTCAAGTGATATATCCAAAAGACATCCGTTTTGTATGTTCTGTGACAAGTCTCATGAAAGTAGAGATTGCTTCCTTGCACAAAGCTGGTCTTTGGATAAGAAGAAAGAAGTCTTAAGCAATAAGAAGGCCTGATATATTTGTTTCAAGGCTAACCACAGGGCCAAAGAATGCAAATCAAAGCTCAAATGTAAGGTATGTTCCAAGAGGCATCACACAATTATGTGTTTCGAGTTGCCAGTTAACAAAAGGGAGGTGGCAAGTAATGAAAAGATAGATTCAAGTAATGTGTTGGTCGCCAAAGAGAGTAATGAAGTTCTTCTACAGACTCTCCTTGTAAATATTGAGGCTAATGGACGAAGAAAGCAGGTTCGTGCTCTTATCGACAGTGGCTCACAGAGATCTCACATATTGAAGAGAACTGTAGCAGAAATGGGTCTTAAACCTACGACAAAAAGAAATTTAGTGCAATCCTTGTTTGGCGGCGTTACAACGCAAGTGAAAGATCATGGGATTTACAAAATCACTCTCAAATCTTCAAATAGACATTTTTCTCTGGACATACAAGTTTTAGATCAGCAATCTATTTGTGGTAAAATTCCTAGGCTTAAAAAGGGACCGTGGAATGAAGAATTGGGTAAGAAAAATATATGGATTGACAAGTGAGAAATATGAAGCAATTTTGTTTCCTTTGGTGGAGTCCTGCATTCCCGAAGATTTGATGAGAGTTTGACTGCGGAATCCAATACAGTCGTGCGAAAATAATGAATCCATTGGTAGTTATGGAAACAAACTAAAGAATTTACTTTCGTTTTTGAAACGCGAAGTGGAAGGCGAAGAAGGTTCACCTGATTACGGAGAAGGTTCACCTGATATAGAACTGTTAATTGGAGCTGACTTTTGTAGACAGCTATTCACCGGAAGAATGGAACCTCTTCAATGTGGATTAATAGCCTGTGAAACTCACTTAGGCTGGGTTGTTATGGGTAAAGCAACCAGTGATTATAACCATTCATCACTCAGTAATGCTTCTGTCAGTATCACCATGCTAATACATAGTGAGAAAATAGAACACTTTTGGGAAATGGAAATTTTAGGAATCAAAGATCCTGTAGAAAAGGCACCACGAGAAGAAGAAGTAATGAAATTCTTCAAAGACACTTTGTCAATTGTTACGGATGGTAGTTACATGGTAAAATTACCCTGGACTGACAATGCTGATCTTCCGGATAATCGGACAATTGCTGAAAAAAGACTACTTTCTACCACATTGAAGTTAATTTCCTCAGGGAGATATGTAGATTATGAGTCAGTTTTCCAGGAATGGGAAAGGGAACAAATTATAGAAGTAGTGCCTGATGAGGAACCGGAGGGGAGATGTCATTATCTTCCTCACAGAGGAGTTTTTAAGGAATATTCAACAACTGAAGTCAGACCAGTATTTGATGCTGCGAGTAAAGAAAAAGGTAAATTTTCTCTAAACGATTGTTTAGACAAGGGGTGGAACGTGTTGGATACTATTCCGTCAATATTAATAAGGTTTAGAGAAAGGAAGATCGGAATAATTTCGGATATTAAGAAAGCCTTCTTACAGATATCGATAAATCCAGAAGATAGAGATTTTTTGAGATTTTTCTGGTGGAGTGATTATGAAGAGAGGAAGATGAAGACGTACAGACACAGAAGGTTGGTTTTTGGACTGAATTGTAGCCCATTTATACTGGTCGCTGTTATCAACAACCTTTTACAAAACTGTCCTCGAGAGTACCATGACATTGCGGAGGTTTTAGAGAACAGTTTCTACGTGGACAATTGTGTCACGTCAGTTGATACTGAGGAAGAACTTCCCCGTTTCGTGACTGGAGCGACAGAGTTGATGCAACTTGGGAAGTTTGAACTGAGAGGATGGGAAAGTACTTCAAATGATGCTGATTCAAAGCCATCTCATGTTCTTGGTCTTCTGTGGGACCGAAATGGGGACGTACTTTTCTGTGACCCAGATCAATTGAATAGTAGTTGTGAATTTTTCACCAGAAGAAATGTTTTATCATCCCTTCAAAAGGTTTTTGATCCCATTGGGTTTACCTGCCCAGTGACTATTGTTCCTAAATTGTTGTTACAAGAAACCTGGAGAAGGAAATTAGGATGGGATGAACAGCTCCCTGAAATGTCAGAGAAGAAATTTATCAGGTGGCTGTCCAACTTGAATAAATTAAAGGACATAAGAATACCACGATGTGTAATTCCCTTGGGATACAGAGAATCTTTCAGCTTGCACACCTTTTGCGATGCCAGTGCGTCAAGCTACGCTTGCGTGATTTATTTGAGAACCGAAGGAAAAGAAGGTGTGAAGGTGCAGCTACTAGAAGCCAAATCAAGAGTTGCCCCATTACGAAAACCGACCATTCCTCGTTTAGAGTTGCTGGCATGCTGTATCGGTGCTCGACTAGCACACTCAATGCAAAGAGCGATGAGATTAGAAGATGTCCGTAGATTCTTTTGGACGGATTCCACAACCGTTCTCCATTGGATCAAGAACAATGAAAACTGGGGGACATTCGTGAACAACAGGGTCAAGGAAATCGTTCAACTCTCTCCCAGAGAAATGTGGAAACACGTACCTGGGCACAGTAACCCAGCCGATCTCCCATCAAGAGGATGCTCTGTTCAAACACTTAAGGAGACCAAATGGTGGGAGGGACCACAGTGGCTAAAAGGGTCAAAGGAAGAATGGCCCGACTCCGAAGAACCAACCGATGGAGATGAGGTATCAAGAGAGAGAGAAAGACCTTTGACTGCAATAAATCTTTCCACTCATGAAACAAGTTGGTATTTGAAGCGGTTTTCAAAATACTCAACAAAAGTAAGATTGGTAGCTTGGATTCTTCGATTCAGCACAAATTGTAGAAATACCAGTAGTAGAAGAGGAGGAGAGTTATCAGTAGATGAAATACACTCGGCCGAACAGAAAATGTTGAAAATTGTACAGCAGGAGAGGTTTAGTGACACTATTTCCAAGAACAAATTGAAAAGTCTCAACGCTTTCTATGATTCTGAAGGTCTGATAAGAGTAAAGACAAAGATTTTTAGAAGGGAAAATGAAGAAAACTTCAAATGTCCCATAGTATTACCTTCTGATCATCCACTAGTAGAACAGTTAATTTACGAAAAGCA
This sequence comes from Linyphia triangularis, assembly GCA_963978545.1. NCBI lineage: Eukaryota > Metazoa > Arthropoda > Arachnida > Araneae > Linyphiidae > Linyphia > Linyphia triangularis. The sequence goes on along the minus strand of OZ021724.1, from coordinate 33,976,352 downwards.
TCTGATCTCTTGCCACAGTGGAACCCAAGTTGTCTTGTCCGATCTTCGACAAAATTTTTGGATTCTTAGAGGTCGGAAACTGTTCAAAGGATCTTGAAACGGTGCATTCGATGTAAGCGATATACTTCCAAGAAATTAGAAACCGTTCTTGCTCCTCTTCCTGAAGAAAGGGTTCGAGATGCATTGGTTTTTGAAGTGACAGGGGTTTATTTGGCAGGGCCACTTCACTTGAAGAAAGGTGATAAAACCTGGATATTGCTGTTTACCTGCGCCGTGTATCGGGCAATCCATTTAGAATTGATACAGAGCCTTTCCACTGATGGATTCTTACTTGGACTAAGAAGATTTATAGCAAGACGAGGAAGACCACGGAAAATTTATAGTGATAATGGAACAAATTTCGTTGGAGCTGTCCATCTAATGGCTTCCCTTGACTGGAACAAAATAGTTCAAGAAAGTTCAATTTTAAGGATTCAATGGGTTTTTAGCCCTCCTACAGCCGCCTGGTGGGGTGGCTTTTGGGAACGTATGGTCCAAATGGTGAAAAACATTTTAAAAAGAGTTTTGGGAAAAGCATCTATAAATTTTGAAGAGTTGAGTACAATTCTATGTGATGCGGAAGCAGTCATCAACTCAAGGCCACTTAACTACTTATCTGAAGATCCAGACGACTTAACGCCACTAACTCCAGCCATGTTCCTTCAAGACATTCAAACGGTGGGAGTGCCTGACTTAGACAATTTAGACAGCGTGAACCTTTCAAAGAGGTACCAATACCAACAGAAATTGAGAGAGGGCCTTAGAAAAAGATTTCGGAAAGAGTACCTCAGTATGCTAATTCACCAGAAGGCAAATAAAACCAACATCAAACAAATACAAGTTGGAGACGTGGTCCTCATCGGATGTGATAAAAAGAGACTTGAGTGGCCAATGGGACGAGTAGTGGAAGTGTTCCCTGGTAAAGACAACTCTGTTCGAGTCGTAAAAGTGAAAACTGGTAACGGGGAACTGCTTCGTCCGGTGCAGCGATTGTATCCATTAGAACTGGATCGCAATAGTGAAATTCTTCAAAGTGAAACGTTTGAACATGTAAAAGCCAACAGCTTAAAAGGAAGAATTCAATTTGATAACCATAAAGATAAAACTGAAAAAAAGAAATTCGAGATACAGAACAATGTATTGACGTAATTAAAACTAAATGTGGTAGACCTGTGAGAAAACCAGCTCGCTACAATTAGTTTAAGTTTGGAAGATGTTAACTGATGAAGCTTGAACTGATACTGAAAGTTTAAGACATTTTGTGTTTGATTTATTAAGACAAATCAAAGGTGGAAGTGTGTCACGAGGATATATGTTTTAATTATATTTTGTTAGAGTTTAAAATCCCGTTGGCAACACTGTTCGCTATGCCATGTTTTTTTGTTTTTGTTTTTTTTGGAGTTATGATATATGCATTAAAGAAAATGGTTATTCTAGAGATATTTTAAAGACTCCTAACTTGTTATTGAGTCATTCCAAGCCAGATCATCCAGGCTCGTCACCCCACCTTCTCAGATTTGGCTGAAACTTGGCACATGGTAACTTTAGACAAATATAAGAACCCGTATTTTTTATTTTTGAAATATTGACTTTAGTTTGGAAATTATAGAATTTCGAAAATTTTACGTATTTGAGGTATTACCTTTCGGTTACACTGCATACACAATGACACGTGTTTGCATTAATCTTGCTACTTACTACAATTATCGAAATAAAAACCTAAAATTTTTCATACTTGCTCAGAATTTGATGCAGATTCCAAATATGGTTTGCAAAATATAATTGAGTTCTTCTAAAGGGGTGGAAATTGAGCTAAAAGTTGAAAAAGTACATGTTCAGAAATCATAAAACATGCTTGATTTATACTCTTATAACTTTTTTCTGCCATTTTTAAAAAAAATTTGCTTTATGTGATTTTAAAGAGCATAAAATTTCCTATAAGAATGTGATATTTTTAAAGTGGGTTATTTTGTTTATAACCCCCCCCCCCCTCCCAATTTAATTTTTTACTTCTATGCTTCATTTGGGTTCAGAAAATTGTTGACTACTACCACAGTAAAATTATTTTTAAAAAAATAAAAAAATTTAATGATTATTTTTAAACAGATACTCGCAAAAGAAAGAGATATACCATTTTAAAACTAATTAGAAGTATATTTAATGCATTTTAGGGAGGGTTATTTGATCGCACTTTTCACAGAAATGATTTTCAGTGAGAAAAATTGTATGGTAGGTACAATAAAATAAATTATATTTTAAAAGTAAAAAAGTAACTTCCACATAAATAGAAATTTGTTAAAGAACAGTTAATTAGAATGATATATTTACATCAAGAAAAATATAAATTAAAGTATTTTGTTTACTATTTGATAGTTATATTAAGAACCTCATTTGGTAAGCCACTTATTCCGTTTAGATATAATTTTCTTTTCACTCTTAAATGTTAGTTTCTATTGTATTCTTCCAATCTGAGTATTAAGTTCTGGAACATCGACAGTACAAAGAATGTTTCTGAATGGAACCCAACAAGCATTGTTTTTGCTCATCATCACTGGAACTATTCTCAGCATTTCCTAAGTCATCACCACAATAACCTATGAGTAGTTTCTTCCTACAATTGGAGCACAGTTTTTGTCCAGGAACTAATAGAATACCAGATAATACTCTTACATATCTAGCCATTTGCAAGGAAATAGTTTGTAGGCAAGTTTTAATAGGCCTTTTTTGGATCTTTCTTGGATCAGAACATATTCTAAACTGATTGCCATAATACTTGATCAGTGTTGAATAGTGGTGTGAACAAACGCTCGTATTTGAATGCAGAGTAAGCCCTTCTGCCCTCAAACATAGTATCTCACGTTCTTCATTAGAAAGTTCTTTAACAATATTGTGAAATATCTTTTTGTATGACACTCAAAATTTTTAAAAAGACCCACAGTGCACTTTTCATAAACGTTTGAAGACATGTCTTTCCAGTATGACATTCCTACAGAAAATGAAGGAGATTCTACCAAAATCTCTAGACAGCAAAAAATAAACATAGTAGCACAAAAAAATATATATATATATCATGGAAAACAACTGTAGCCTCTCAATCAGGTGGTACCATAACTTTTTTTTCACACATTCTAACACCCTTCCCACTCTCCCCAAAAAATAGAATCATGATTCCAATGAGTAAACAAAAAGCCTGCTTTAAGTAATATCCCACCCAAAATGTTAAAGGTTGTTCTTTGAAGAAGAGAAGGGGGGGGGTGGGAAAGGGGGAGTTATGGGTTTATTTCCCTTTCAGGGATGGGGTGGTCAGAGATAAGGAGACAAATCCTCACTTTATATTTCCCCCCTACTGCAGTAAGGGGAAAATATGCTGTTTGTGAATTATTTTGTATTGCCATGCCTTTGTAGGAAATGGATAGCATTACAAAGGCTAACTATAGTGATGACATAAGAAGGACAACTTGGAACAAGAGAAAACAACCATAAGTTGGTTATTAAAGCACAAAATTGTATTATTATTAAATTCCATAAATGGAGCACGTCTGAAATTATTTATGAAAATTAATAAAGGTAACACTTCTATTAAAGTATCGCATTGAAATAATTGCAGATATCCCAAAGAAACATACATAAAAGGCATACATAAAAAGCCTATTAAAACTTGCCTACAAACTATTTCCTTGCAAATGGCTAGATATGTAAGAGTATTATCTGGTATTCTATTAGTTCCTGGACAAAAACTGTGCTCCAATTGTAGGAAGAAATTACTCATAGGTTATTGTGGTGATGACTTAGGAAATGCTGAGAATAGTTCCAGTGATGATGAGCAAAAACAATGCTTGTTGGGTTCTATTCAGAAACATTCTTTGTACTGTCGATGTTTCAGAACTTAATACTCAGATTGGAAGAATACAATAGAAACTAACATCTAAGAGTGAAAAGAAAATTATGTCTAAACGGAATAAGTGGCTTAACAAATGTGGTACTTTTGACTTCTGAATATAACTATCAAATAGTAAACAAAGTACTTTAATTTATATTTTTCTTGATGTAAATAAATCATTCAAATTAACTGTTCTTTAACAAATTTCTATTTATGTGGAAGTTACTTTTTTACTTTTAAAATAAATTTATTTTATTGTACCTATCACACAATTTTCTCACTGAAAATCATTTCTGTGAAAAGTGGGATCAAATAACCCTCCCTAAAATGCATTAAATGTACTTCTAATTAGTTTTAAAATGGTATATCACTTTCTTTTGCAAGTATCTGTTTAAAAAAAAAATCATTAAATTTTTTTAAATTTCTTTAAGAATAATTTTACTGTGGTAGTTGTCAACAATTTTCTGAACCCAAATGAAGCATAGAAGTAAAAAATGAAATTGGTCGGGGTGGGTGGGTTAAAAACAAAATAACCCACTTTAAAAATATCACATTCTTATAGGAAATTTTATGCTCTTTAAAATGATATAAAGCAAATTTTTTTTAAAAATGGCAGAAAAAAGTTATGAGAGTATAAATCAAGCATGTTTTATGATTTCTGAACATGTACTTTTTCGACTTTTAGCTCAATTTCCACCCTTTTAGAAGAACTCAATTATATTTTGCAAACCATATTTGGAATCTGCATTAAATTCTGAGCAAGTATGAAAAATTTTAAGTTTTTATTTCGATAATTGTAGTAAGTAGCAAGATTAATGCAAACACGCGTCATTGTGTATGCAGTGTAACCGAAAGGTAATATCTCAAATACGTAAAATTTTCGAAATTCTATAATTTCCAAACTAAAGTCAATATTTCAAAAATAAAAAATATGGGTTCTTATATTTGTCTAAAGTTACCATGTGCCAAGTTTCAGCCAAATCTGAGAAGGTGGGGTGACGAGCCTGGATGATCTGGCTTGGAATGACTCTATTATATAAGGACACAACAATGTCGTTGACTTTAAAGATGAATAAGGCGCAACTAAACACACTTCCCTGGGGAACACCTTGCTCTTGGTCAAACTCATCCGAAAGGATAGAGTTGATGCGTACTTGGAAAACTCTTCGTGAAAGGAAATTTTCAATGAAGAGTGGCATATTTCCTCGGAGACCAAAATTATACAGGTCTCTGAGGATACCATACCTCCAAGTACGATCATAAGCTTTCTCCATGTCGAAGAAAACAGATACCAGATGGTTCCTCTTGACAAATGCCTCTCTAACAGATGTTTCTAAGAAGAGAAGGTATCCACTGTGCTGCGTCTGCGACGAAATCCACTTTGAAATCGAGAAATATGGTTATTCTTTTCTAAAATAAAAAGCAGACGAGAATTGACCATCTTCTCTAAAAGCTTGCAGAAGCAACTCGTTAATGCGATGGGACGGTAACTAGAGGGATTCTTAAGATCTTTCTCAGGTTTTACAATTGGAATAATAAGAGCCTTTTGCCAGGCAGATGGAAACTTATTTTCACACCAAATGCGATTAAATAATTTTAGTATAAGCTTGAGCTGTAGGGCAAGCAGATGTTTAAACATGCTATAATGTAATTTATCTGGCCCAGTTGCGTAGTTATGAGTGCTAGATAAGGCTTTCATCAACTCGGCCAGTGTGAAAGGAGAATTATAATCTTCCATAGCATTGGAGGTAAATGCCAATCTCTTCCTCTCAGCTCGAAGCTTATACGTGGCAAAGGGTTCTTTATAATTACTATTACTAGACACCTTGGCAAAAGCATCGCCAAGAGTGTCAGCTATGTCTTTGGGGTCTGAAACAATTTCCTGGTCATTCTCCAAGATGGAGATGGAGTAATTGGGATATCAGCCTTTGATCTTATTGACCTTGTTCCAGACCTTTTTAGAAGATGTTGAAGCGGTAATAGTAGAGACATAACTTTGCCAAGAATCCCTCTGGCTCCGTCGGCGGATAATACGTGCTTCTGCTCTAGCACGTTTGAAACAGATGAGGTTGGCTTCGCAAGGGTACCTCCGAAAGGTATTCCAAGCCTTCCTCTGTTTCTTATAAGCCATCTTACAAGCATGGTTCTATCACGGTTTCGGTAGATGAACTGATGAAACGGGTATTGAAATGTAAGCAGCTTCCAGAAGAGCGTCCGTCACAGATGTTGTGGCTTCATCGATATCATCTTGACTCACCATCTCGTCTGATATGTTGATAATTGATGTAAAAAGGTCCCAGTTTGCAGCTTCGAAAATGAAGCGAGGAGGACGGCCTTGAGGAGCAACTCCAGTGCTTAAGCCCTCAAGGCGAAGAGGAAAGTGGTGTACGGATCGCGTCCTACATGAAAGGACCATTTAGGAAAAAGAGATGGTGAGCACAAGACAAGATCAATGGCATGGAATGTCCTCGATGGGGGAGTGGAAGTAAGTAGGTTGCCCATCATTTAGTAGACAGAGGTTATAGTCTTCTGCTAGTTTCTCTACTTAACGTCCACGATTGTTTGTGTCTGGGCTACCCCAAAGAGGATTGTGGCCATTAAAATCCCCCATTATAATGAACTGGGGCGGAAGCTGATTACAAAGCCTGTTCAATTCTGTTTGTCTGATGTTACGATTAGGGGGGAGATAAATCGAGCAGATAGTAACCAATTCTTTTTGCAGGGCGACTCTGACAGCAACAGCTTGAAGGTTGGTCAAGAGCGATAGCGGGGTAGATGGACTGTTATTCGATGTAAAAACAGCGACATCACCGCTAGCTCTGTCGCCGCTAACATAGTCCTTTAGAAGAGGACTATATCCCCTAACAAGAGAGCTCTGGAAAGGCTTCAAGAGCGTCTCTTGCAAACAGAAGCAGACAGGTTTAAATTCATCAATTAAATGTTTGATGTTTACCGAATTGTGGTGGAAACCACAATTCCAGGAAAGGAGATTGAATTTTAAAACGGCTTATTGTTGGTCCGCCTTTCTTTCGAGTTGCTCCTAGGTATAAGAATACGTAGAGTCTCGAGACCGGGTTCCACATCCATTTCACCGGAATCAGAAAGGCCAGAAATAGCCTCTTCATCCGATGATAAATGGGATGTAATGGAATCAGCCGGTTTAGTTGTGGATTGGTGCAAGGGCAATGGCGAGGATTTAATGGATTCAAATTTTTTAGTTTTAGAGAAGACCTTTTGCTTAAGGGCTTCTCCAAGTTTGGATATAGGATTTACTTGTTTTAAAGCTGGTGATTGAGATGGTAGCGATGGGGTTTTATTGTCAGAGTTTATGGAGGTTAATTTAGTTTAAATTGCAGTTGTAGTGGTTTTAGGCTTACAAGGAGACCTTACGGTCTCGGAAATTCAGATCGGGATGAAATTTGGTAGATTGATAGTATACCTTAAGGGTATCCACACTGTAAAGTAATAAAGCGCACTAGCCAGAAGATTCCGAGAAAATAGGCTTTAAAGTGTTACGCATAGCTTAGACACTAGTAGAGATTTTTGATTTGCAACTCCCGGTGGCTAAGTGGTCAGAGTGATGGATTCCTGTACGGGCGATCCGGGTTCGATACCTCGTGAGGTAGTTTTTTTTTTCTTTTTTTTTTTTTTTTTCAATTTATAAAATGACTGTTACAGCTAATTGAAATTTGAATTAAAGATAATATTTTATTTTTAAATACGTAATATATTTTTAATGAGGTAATTTTTAATTTTTATTTTTTCAATTTATAAAGTGACTGTTCCAGCTAATTGAAATTTGAATTAAAGATAATACTTTATTTTTAAATACGTAATGTATTTTTAATGAAGGTACATTAAAACTCTATTTACTATTTTCACAAACAAGTGATTATAAATATTGAGATATTATAAGATGTAGAGAAGTAAAGGATTTTCCCAAAAAACATGAAGAACCAGTTTCTATATGGAAGAGTAAGAATGTTGTCCTATTGTACTCAAGCAGGTAGTCAGAAATTTTCAAAACCCAAACGGCACTTTGCGACGTCTATTTTTATAGACAGGTAAAGAATCTACTAAAGCGTATGCAAAATTGCGCGTATCTGGTTGAAAATAATAGAGAAATAAATACCCGTGAAGACTGCATAAAAATACAATCAATAGTCCATAATCAATTTTTAATAAAATGATCCGGTATGCCTGGTATGCTTCCAAGTTTTCTGACGAAAGATATATTTTCATGAATGTTAATGAAGTATATTTTCCAACGAATCTTTTACAAAAAGGTTGTTCCTGTAAACAATCTTCCTTTATAAATTGTGCAAGATGTCAAAACAGTTTGTGTTTTCCATGTTTTTATGATAAGTGTCATTCTGGTGTATGTATATAAATAAATAATTGACAAATAAAAACTATATGTCAAAATCCATAGATAAATTAAGTCTACCCTAATTTTTTTGCCGTGGTAATTAGAATTTTAATTTATATCTATTTAATTTATCTCTATTTTCTCTATTAAAAATACATTACCGTATTTAAAAATAAAATATCATCTTTAATTCAAATTTCAATTAGCTGTAACAGTCACTTTATAAATTGAAAAAAAAAAAGAAAAAAAGAAACTACCTCACGAGGTATCGAACCCGAATCGCCCGTACGGGAATCCATCACGCTGACCACTTAACCACCGGGAAGTTGCAAATCAAAAATCTCTACTAGTACCTAAGCTATGCGTAACACTTTAAAGCCTATTTTCTCGTAATCTTCTGGCTAGTGCGCTTTATTACTTTACAGTGTGGATACCCTTAAGGTATACTATCAATTTGCCCAATTTCATCCCGATCTGAATTTCCGAGACCGTAAGGTCTCCTTGTTAGATACAGTTAAACTATTGGATTTAGATACACTGGGAGTTTGGAGGGATATGAAACATTAGTCTGTATACTAATGTTGTTTAAGGTTTTGGATTGAGTTGCAATGGTGTAAGTTTTTTTTCTTCCTGTTTTAGATGCAAGTGGTGGTACTATGGCTTTTGCCTCGGCGTAGGACACATTGCGCGTGTCTTTTACAGTTTGGATTTCTTTTTCATAAATCCAAATCTCGCACGACCGGGAAAACGTAGGGTGGTCCCCATTGCAGTTAACACAATGGGCAGCTGCGGTGCAATCCCGATCGACATGGTCTGTACTTCCACATTTTGCACATCTGTCCGGCCTATTGCATGAATTTTTTGGATGTCCGAACCGTTGGCACTTAAAACAGCGCAACGGATTCGGAATATATGGGCGGACAGGATAATTTAACCTTTAACTGCTGTATGCGGTCTGACAGACCGCGAGTTATTTTTTGTGGAATGCTTCCAACCCCTTAAATATTTAATCTTTGACTTTTATATTAATTTTTCTGATACTATGTTTCTTAAATTTTAAACTGATGTTCACCAATTTGTTTGGAGCAATATAGACTACCTGTTGCCCTTGCGCACAAAACGTCAAACGACCCAACCACAGCAGTTGAAGGTTAAATAACCAGCTTTAATGTTAGGTGACAGGACAGGGCTATTGAAGGTTAGAATGATGTGTTTGGTTTTCAGTATTTCTTTGTATGGTTATGCGATGAACACGTAGCAAGCCCCGACTCGGAGAGTTCTGAGACGAGCTCGTCCTCATCTACATGTTGCAAATCAGATTCTGAGATAACTCCTTGGCTGCTATTTAAGGTTTTGTGGGGGGTTGTTGTGATGGGTATGGTTGCCAACAGATTCAGCTTAGATAGAGATTGGGATTGAAGGGGATTGGCTGCTTCAATTAGCAGGTCTCCCGATCTAAGTCGTTTAATAGATTTCACCTCACCAATTGCTCCCTGCACAGCTTTATTTATGAAAAATGGAGACTTGGTTTTGAAAGAGGGGTCAGTCGATTGCAAAATGTAAAACGTTGGTAGGTTAGTGGAAGGTTTTTTCATTACTTGGATAGTATCTGGTTCTAATGCACGTTTAGAAAGTAGGTTTTTATTTTGGAGATTTAAGGCTCCACCAGGGCCTATAGAAATTGTATTGTCCATATTGGTATAATGGTGTTCGTCCCGATGCGTCCTCACCCATCACAGAGCCCAACAAGGGGTATATCAGGGTAAGCAAGGTAATCTCAAGGATAGCATCGAGATATAGCATTACGGCTTCGGGTTGTGATCCGCGGGGCAACCCTAGCCGCAATGCTAACCCTAAGCAGTGAAGATGGTATTACACTACCAGCCGATTGACAGAAGGGGGCTACCTTCTGCCACCCGTCTACAGTGAATCCTGGGCCAAAGGGCACGCATGCGAGGACCCAACCATGTGAATCCTAAGCAAGGTAACCCCAGGATCCCATTCTCCCCCTTACGGGACGCCAAGCACGGCAAACACGTGGGTTGGGAAAATCCAACAAAAAACAACATAAATGAACCCAAGGAATATATGTAAAAATAAACTGAACCCAAAAATAAAAGTAAGCTAATTAAACTCATACATATAAGAATAAAGTAAACTAAAACGAAAAACGTACGAAAGAATGTGGAATCAAATGAATGAACAAAACCAAAAGTAACGAAACAGTTCATACGGTAAGGCCTAACAAAAAAGGAAAGAAAAGAAAATGCTAGGCCCAGCTAGGGTACCTCGGGTTCGCCAAGCCCGCACTCACAAGAACTGAGCCCCCGAGGGGATATCTAGCATAGAAGGGTGTTTTTTGAGGAGTGGGAGGGGGGAGTTTTTTTTTTTTTTAAACTGAAAAGTAATTTTGGTATAACCTGGGCATTTCACCTTACGCTAAGATAGCGAGTCAGAAATGTGACGAAAAAGTGTGTGGGGGGGGGGGGGGTCAATGAATACAACCGCCATTGAAATGCTATAGTAGAGGAGGTGCGGAGCAGAACAGGCGCCAATTAGGCGTCCACAAACCACCTGATATGGTGTGGTGTTCATCCATAGGTTGCCATTACTCTCTCCACCCCCTTTATAACTCGATGGATGGCACAGGGACCTACCATTTTCGCCATTATAGCATTTTTACCGGAATTTCGGTGGTGGGGATGTTTAGAACACATGAAGAGGCACTACCACAGAAATTTTGAAAGAAATCGTTAGAACCGGTTTTTAGCCAATTACTGAAAAACAATAGGTCCCATGGCTACCACAACTCGCACACCAAATTTGAATATCGTAGGTCAATTTATTCGGGAGTTATGCTGATCACATACACAGTATTTTTTCTCGATCAATTTTTTGAAATCGGGATGTTCCAAAACGTGAAGAAATGAAAAAAAAAAAAATCATTTTTTTTTACCGAATGCCATACTTTGACCCTATGTATACATATGGGTAAATGAAAGTAAAAATGGCCGGTTTGGCGATAATTTTTGCGATAGTTCTTGTATGGGATCTTTAAAAAAAAAAACCTTCACCACAATGTTGATTTTGGCGTAAATTATCTCTTTATATAACTGGCTAGATAAGAAAAAACGATCAATAATGAAGGATCAATGATCAAGGAAAGAAGACTGTGTTGAAGACATACATTTTTCAACTTTTTACACCGTTAAAGCATATTTTAGGAAATGTCGGAGGTGGGGATGTTTAGAACACCTTAAGAGGCATTACCACAGCTATTTCAAACAAAATCGTTAGAGCCGTTTTTAAGCAATAACTGAAAAACATGATTTTTTCAATGGCAGCTAGCTACCTTATTCGAAAGAGCAATTTTGACAAAAATCTTAATGGTTGGTACCATGGCCGCCACTAACCCTCATTCCAAATTTGAACATCGTAGGTCAGTTTGTTCGGGAGTTATGCTGACCACAGACAAGACATTTTTTAAATCAGGATGTTCCAAAAAGTGGAGAAATGCAAAAAAAATATTTTTTTTTTTTGACCGAATGCTATACTTTCATTATCCTATCTCTCTATGTATAAGGCAAAGCCCTCACTCCCTCATAGTCACAAATCTGAAAATTGGTACAAATATTAACAATGGTAAACATAGAAAAAGAAAGCTATTCCGATCTCGATTAACCCACTTTAAGGGGTTAAACGTTCCAAACGAGGGATTCTATTGTTCCACTTCCCCTTTGATCATAACTCTGAAAATTGGTACAAATATTAACAATGGTAAGCATAGAAAAAGCTATTCCGATCTCGATTAACCCACTTAAGGGGTTAAACGTTCCAAACGAGAGATTCGATTGTTTCACTTACCATTTGATCATAACTCTGAAAATTGGTGCAAATGACAACTAAGACAAATATAGAAAAAGTACGCTATTCCGATCTCGATTAATCCATTTTAAGGGGTCGAAAAGGGGTTAAACGTTCCAAACGATGGATATTCGTATGTCCCACTTCCCATTTGGTCACAACTCTGAAAACTGGTACAAGTGTCAACAAGCGTAGAAAAATTAAGTTATTCCAATCTCGATTAACCCACTAAGGTGGAAAATTGGTTAAGCGTTCCAAATGAAGGATATTCGAATGTCTCACTTCCCCTATGGTCACAACATTGAAAATTGGTGGAAATGACAACAAAGACGAACACAGAAAAAGTAAGCTATTCCGATCTCGATTAAACAACTTTAAGGAGTGGAAAAGGGGTTAAACGCCCCAAACGAGGGTCATTCGAATGCCCCATTTCCCACAAGGTCACAATATTGAAAATTGGTGCAAATGTCAACAATGGTAAACATAGAAAAAGTAAGCTATTCCGATCTCAATTAACCCATTTTAAAGGGTGGAAAAAGAGTTAAACGTTCCAAATGAGGGATATTCGAATGTCCCACTTCCCACATGGTCACAACATTGAAAATTGATGGAAATGACAACAAAGACGAACACAGAAAAAGTAAGCTATTCCGATCTCGATTAACCAACTTTAAGGAGTGGAAAAGGGGTTAAACGTTCCAAACGAGAGATTCGATTGTTCCACTTCCCATTTGGTTACAACTCTGAAAATTGGTGCAAATGACAACAGACAAATATAGAAAAAGTAAGCTATTCCGATCTCGATTAACCCATTTTAAGGGATCGAAAAGGGGTTAAACGTTCAAAGGGGGTTAATTAATGACAACAAAGCCAAACATAGAACAACAAAGCCACAACATGAAACATCAACTTCCCACATGGTCCCCATTACAACTCTGAAAATTGATACAAATGTCGACAAAGTCAAACATAGAAAAATTAAGTTGTTCCGATCTCGATTAACCCACTTTAAGGGGTTAAAAGTTCCAAACGAGAAATATTCGAATGTCCCACTTCCCATTTGGTCACAATTCTGAAAACTGGTACAAATGTCAACAAGCGTAGAAAAATTAAGTTATTCCAATCTCGATTAACCCACTAAGGTGGAAAATTGGTTAAGCACTCCAAATGAGGGATATTCGTATGTCCCACTTCCCACATGATCACAACATTGAAAATTGGTGGAAATAACAACAAAGACGAACACTGAAAAAGTAAGCTATTCTAATCACGACTTACTCTTTTTAAGGGGTGGAAATGAGGTTAAATGTTCCAAATGAGGAATATCCAAACGACCCATTTCCAAAGTTGCCACAATTCTGATATTTGGTGCAAATGTTACGAAGGGCAAATATAGAAAAAAGTAATTAGATAAAATTATTAAAAAGGACCAAAGGGGGTTAAACGTTCTGAAAGAGGGATATTCAAATGTCTCAATTCCAATATATTCTCAATTATAAATTTTGGAAAAAATTTCAGTGAAGGAAAGTTCCTATTTTGATAATTCCAATTGCCGGAATCAAACGTCTGAAGTGTAGAATACATGAATGTCTTTTGATTGCTAAAAGGCACATGGTAAAATTTCGTAGCGCAGCAAGGGTATTCAGCTAGTGTGTGTATATATATATATATATGGAAAATTGAAAGGGGGAAAGAAAAAAAAAACATCACTGTACCAATTCACGGCGTGTTTTTTTGTTTTACCTTGAATAATCTAGATCATCAGGAATACAATTTTCTGCCGACGTTTTGGTAGGATGGTGAAATCGATGAAGAACAGCAAGAGGGCTAGGCTTATAGCTTTCTATCAGCTTCCAAAAAACAAATGGCTAAATGTTGTCCTAATAACAATATATTCACATTCGTGGTTTCCTGGATTAACTACCCCAATTTTCTATTTGAAAAATCACAATAAAAAATATCTGCAAATATAAAACCCAGCCAAATCACATGCTAGGTTTTTATTTTAGAAACCAATCAATGAAGGACAATATTTTCTATTTGCACATTAACAAGTTGGCCAATAATGCATCTAAATTTTGAGGGAAAAGTAATATATATTTGGAGAGCAATCATTTTATATAAATTATTACCATTTTGAGAGGGCAAGATAAAAAGTATTTTTATTCGTTCCTTTATAAATTGGAAAATCAACTTGACTTTTGGATTTATAGCTGTGTTGCTAATTTGCAAAAAAAAAAAAAAAAATGAAGGGTTTGAATTGAAGTTTTCAAAGTGGAAGTACAATTTAGTACCCAAGTTGTAGAAAACTGAAAGCAAATTTTATTAATTTAAAAATGAAGCTAACGCTCAGATTTCTTTTTAAGTACAGTACCATCAAGATTAATAAGGAATAATTTCATAGATTCAAATTCTTAAGAACAATAAGCATCTTTATTATTTACAATATTAACAATTTATATTTTCTGCAATTTCAGTTTTGCTAATACTTGAAAATAACTGAAGTAAATAAAAAGTATTAAAATATGCTTACAGAATTTTTTTTATTCTGTAAGTAAAACATAAATTTTAATTCACTAAAAATTAATTAATGGTTTAAAAAATACCACTTTTTTTGTGAAGTATACAATGAAAATTAAAACATATAAATGGGGCACAAAGAAGTTTCTATAGTTTATATTACACAAAGTTTGAAGCACTTGCGGTACATAATACAAAACACACAGAAAAGAGAATAAAGTAATAGTCATAACTGAGAAACGTGTAGAAAAATACAATTCAAATGTAATTCTTTACATTATATACATATGAAGGTAGACATATGAGTAAAGTTATAAACTTCAGGCTTTTATCACATTCTAACTGCTGGAATAACAGGTATTTTCTGCTTTAATGCAAGAATGAAAACAAAATTATCTTATTCTAAAACCAAGAGGAGACATTTACAATAGTAACTTATTTAAAAAAACTGAACATTCTTTTAATGCAGGCATGGAAGACACTTCTGCATTATCTTCACTGGGGGGGCATTGGTTATCCAGGTTGGTAGCATCAATCACAATACTAGGTTGTTTTGTACTGCAGGTAGGTTTTTTGTTATTCAGTGAATTTTCTCCTTTATTATCCCGCAAGTCCATAGGTTTGGTACAAATCACAGATGAAATCATTGAGCAGTTTGCAATAGTTCTATTTGTTTCATCTTGTGAAGAACTTTTAGTCATAGTACTTTTTAATAAGCAATCCTGGGGAGGTATAGTGATTGCACTATTTAATGCATCAATTCTTGTCAAACGCACAACTGGATGTTTATTGAATTGTAATGAAGGACAAGAGAAATTATCACTATGTGTGCTGGAACCATTTACACAACTGTTTGTTAAGCGTTGAATGTACACAGTTGGTTGTTTATGTTCCACTAAAAACTGCTTAATATCTTCAGGGTCTTTGAATGTTTGAATGGGATACACTGAGTATTCTGACACCTTAATACTTTCTTCAGATTGTAGCAGTGCATTTTCCCTTGATGATGTTCCATCATTCTGACTACTTTTTTCTAGAGATTGTGTAACATTAGTCTTTATTTTCTTATTTTTGGGCTTTAATTTTGCATTAGTTGACGAAGATGAATTAGACAGGCCAAAACGTCTACAAGATCTGAGAGCACTCAATAAAACTGTACGTCTCTTTTTACGTTTATAAGAACAGCTTTTGGCATCCATATTACTAATTCGATTTTTGCTAGGCACCTTCTTTACTTTGCTATCCAAATTCTTGGAAGAACTTCCAGACTTAATATTATTTAGAGACTGATAAAATACTGAATTTTTTTCATCTTTACAAACTTTTATAATACACCTCGGAATAGAGCTTTCAGGCGATGAATTTTTATTAATTGTCTTAGAAGTTTCCTGACCGTTTTTGATTTCATCAATCAGCACAATACAACTCTTTTTTGAAGAGCATCGATTTTTAGCTTTTTGAAACTTTTTCTTAGTATCAATTACACCAATCACTCTATCAGATGGTAGTGGTCTTTTACATCCAATTGTCTTTTTACATATTATTTCCTCAATTATTTCACAAGAAGAGCTACGCTGGCTTCTTCGTTTAATAAAATTATTGTCTTTTACCCCAGAATTCTTTTCACAAGTTTTTAAGTCAGAAGATGGCTGCTCAACTTTCTTAAAATTTTCTGAATGGTTATCATTTGTCACCACTGACATTCGTTTTGCCTTTCTAATTACACGATTTTGCTTATTAACATACCCAGGATCTTCAGCACAGTTCATATTTGGAATTTCTAAATTAGAAAGCTCATTTTTTGCTTCAGAGATGCAACTCTGTAAATCAGCATAGTTAGGATGCACCCTTTGAGTTAAATGACCTTTTCCTTTATCAGATATTTTACTATGAACTTTCTTATTTACATTCAATGTAGGATTTGAGTCATAACACGAATCAAGGCATAATCTGGGAGGCGATAACTCATTTTTATTTACTTTAGAAGACTTTGAACAAGGACTCTGCTTTTTGAGAACTGGAAGGTTGTGGATATTTTTTAAATGACATGCCAAAGTGCCCCGAGTGCGAAATGCTTTATGGCAAACCCTACACTTTATCAAGTTTTTTTCAAATCTAGAGGAACACACAGGATTCAACATTTTTGTACAAGATTTACCATTTGATATTTTCAACTTGTTATTGTTACTATATTTCTTCGAAGGAAAGAAATTTTCTTCTTTTACTGAAACCGATGCTAAAGGAGTAGAAACAGGTTCCAATTTAACCATTACAGGTAATTGACGCTTAGCTTTTTTATTTGACTTAGTATTAGTTGGTTTAATTATTTCTGACTGGATAGGTTGTGGCTTATCTTCTGGTATTTCAGAAGCAACAATTCCACACAAATTTTTTTGTGAATTTAACTGTTTTTCTAAATTAGAATTTTCATTAGCCTCTGAGTGAGATTGTAAACCAGGCAAAACTTCTTCAAGTGGGATTTTATAGTCACCAGCAACTAGTGGCACATTAACAAAGCAATCAGAGTCATTTACATAAGACTGACTCAAACTTTCTAACTGGTCTTCTAGTACATTAGTTTTGTTATTATCAAGATTTGAAGTGAGATCACCATCGGTTGTTACTTCTAGCTTGTCGATTGCAGAGTCATTAAACTGGTCAGAGCATTCTGAGGGTAATATTTTTGAAGGTTGCTCTGAAGTATTTTGATTTTTAACCAAATTAGTTGAGTTAATAAAGCCAATCTGTTGATCCGATTGGGGCTCATCTAAACTGTTCTTTATTTTTTTATTTAGATTCCTTTTTGACGAGTTATAAGTTTCTGGTGATCCTGTATTGATAAACTTTGACGATAAACTATCATCAAGAAGTGTTTCACAATGCAGATTGTCGGGTAGAGTATTTCTCTCACACAGAAAATGTAAATTTTTGTTTGATTCTGATGAAACACAATCATTTGACACAGATTGTAGAGAATCTTTAGAAGCAAATGGGACAGGTAAAACAGTAACAAACGACTCGGAATGAAGATTAAGTGATGCTTGACCTGATTGATGGTGAAAATTATTTCCAGTAGCTACCTCTTTTTTAGAATCTTTTAAACTTTCTTTTAGTTCAAGTTTACCAAATGCTAAGTTTCCAGATTTGTCGCTTTGGCATTGTATTTGGTTTCCTTTTGCTGGACTTGGCACTTCTTTCTCTTTAAAATCTGAATTTAATAAGATGTGTTCAAATTCACTGTGTGATAAAATACCATCTGTCGCAATCATATTGTCGTGAAAAGAATCACTTATTGAAGATAAAGGCACTGAATTATCAGGCAAAACACACGTTTTATTTATGCCTTCACTTGATGAAGAGTGGAATGAAAAATTTGTCTTTGCTGGATCTGCATCACTGCTTGGATTTTGATTCAATAATGTTCTACTTTCTTTTTGGTCCACTGCAAAGGATTCTGCATTGGATGTATAGTCAGTAACAAGCAATTTCTCAACTTTAGCAGCCTCTGGATGCAATTTCATCATGTGTCTTTTTAAACTAGTTGAGTCGCACAACTCTTTTGAACAAACTAAACATTTTTTCTTCTTAACTAAAGATTTTCTTTTACAACAAACTGTATCATCAGGTAAAATGTCATTTGTATCTTTACTTTTAAGAGACAAACTACTTTTAACAATAGAATTAGAGGTATTATTTTCAAGAACTGAAGGTGAATTAAGATAATCTTGTTTGATAGTAGAGTCTGTTTTAAGTTTGTTAGAATTTTTTTTATTGTGAGTAAGGTTCATGCGAGATTCAGTAGAAGAACTACCAACGTTGGATTGTTTGTTGTGATGGGAATTATTTTGTTTTACGTCTTGATTAATGTTACATAAACTTGTATTCAATTCTTTTGATATATCATCAGAAGTGGATTTGGAAACCAATAAATCAGAAGAAAATGCAGCATTAGCCTCCATTGGAAAAGAAGCATCAGGATGCTGTTTCAAAATATGTCTTTTCAAACTCCATGATTGGGATAATTTTTTTGAACAAATGGTACATATATGCTCTCCTTGTAGAGACGGTTTTCTTCGACGAGCAATGCTTTCGGTTGATGTTGATATCGGTTCTGTATTTTTAGGCTCAACATAAGTCTTTCTGTCATTAACAGATGAACCATTATGATCAAGTGCATTGCTTTCCTTGATAAAAGGTGGTTCTTCTGAAAGAATTAAAAAACTATCCTTGTTAGTAGTACCAGTTACATTCATGAAACTTTGGGCTGCGTGTTCGTTACCAGAATGCAGGAGCATTGAAAATTCTTGAACAATTTCTTCGTTTTCAAGAAATTGTTGCATATTGTTCAAAGAATCTTTTTTTAATTTGTCTACTTTAGACGGATTTTTATCATCAAAACTACAAGATACTAAAGACAATTCATTAATTGCCTTTCCATGTTCATTTGTAGGAAGTGTTTCAGAAGAAACAGGAGCAATGTAACCACATTTTTGAATTTCGTTTTCTAAAAAGCTATTCAAATTTGAATAGGTAGAAGGGTCAGCGTTGTCTTGCTTCTCACACTGAAATGCAGACGAATAAGGTTTTTCATCAAGGAATTTATCAGAAAAGATATCGTGCATAGTTACTGAATGTGCATCAGTTTCAGGTAAATCAAAATTATTTCCAGATTTACGATAAAACTCATTATCAATTTTAGAATCTGTCTTTTCTGAGGAATTATTAAGAATATTTGCAGCCGAAATACCTTTTGAATGACTCGATATAAAATTATCTACCAAAGAAGAATTTTGGGTAGAGACAAAGCAGTCCTTGCCAGTTTCTTTTGCTGAACGCATCTGCTCATATTCATCACTCGCAAAGTTGTTTCTTGCATCAATAGACGGATTGGTGTGCGCTTCAAACTCATCTAACAGTTCGGAAAACATCAGGGCGCTGTCATTATCAACTGCCAACATTATTGGATCGATATTAAAGATATCACATTTTTGCAAAGGCTTTTCACTGACATGCGATGCAGAAGCAATATTTATGGAGTTCTTATCCAGTTCATTAACAAGTTCTATCTGCTTTTCTGGAAAGTCTGTTTTGGAGGTGGTTGCTAAAGAGTATAATTCTTTTGAATAGGTAGAATGGGTATCACTTTGAAAATCCTTCAATGAATTGTGGACTGAGTTTGGGAAATTATTGTTGTTGTTGCAAAGTTCAGGATATAAGAGTTCATGTTTGTTTTTATTATTTTCATCAGTAGAGATGTTCTGATTATAAGAGGATAGGAAAGGAGTTTCTTCCTCTATTCCTTTATTTATGGTTGTTACTAAAGAATTCACAACTGGGTATATATGTTGCAATTCAGAAAACATATGATTTCCAGATTCAACTGATTTATTAACTTGATGAATATCATTGTCATCTGTAGAAGACATTGGATGAAGTTTTTCAATGTGATGCTGCAATTGATCTTGAGTCGACATTTTCTTAAAACATACAGGGCATTCATTGCTTTCGGTAGATACTGACGAGGTTTCAAGATTAATATTACTTTGCTGAACATAAACAGGAGACATAGTTTGCACCATTGATTGAGAACTACTTGCAGTAAAGCTGTTTGTTTGATATGGATCATTAGTGTCTGGAGAATCCTTTAACATGTCTGTAAAAAGTTTCGATTTTGGACTATGTGTGCAAATTTCATTGGAAATAGAGTAAAAAGCATTATTCTCATTTTGATCAAAAGAATCATAGGATACATTTTCATTGTATGAGGAACAAGTAGAAATAATCTGCTTACTGGGTGTCGACGGATTTGCATGAATATCACTAAAAGATAATTTTTCTGAATAAGCATCTGCACCTGTATTTTGTTTTTCTACATTTCCACTCAAATCATTTTGATATGCTATGTCTTCAGAAGAACATCCATTTGAATTAAAGAAGGAGTCGCTTTTACTAAGTGATACTATGTCAGATGAGCTATAACTACCATTGTTCAAAAGAATTTCTTCTTGCTTCAAATTAAATAAAGTTTCCTTTCTGTGGGTGGATGCTTCATGATGTTCCAAAGCATTTGAATTGGATTCATTATCAAGGTGTTTCATATTGTGATTATTTTCCGGATTACTCACTTGCCTGTTTGAGGTTTGTAAGTCAGATTCATAATCATTCTCTAGAGACAAATTGCTGGAATGATATTTTTCATTATGTTTCAGTAAATTTTTGGAATATGAGAACTCTTTCATGCACAATATGCACTTAAAGTTCTTTGGTATTTTATTTTTAACTTTTTCAGGATGAGTGGTTTGCTTTACATCAGAAACGGAACTGTTGTATGAGCTGTTCTGCATTTCTAATTCTATGAACTGACTTTTAGAATCTGCCTTTGTGCTATTATTGTCAAAAGAATTTATCTGTTCAAAATATAAAGAATCAGAGTTAACACTACTATTATTGCAGTTTTCATTCATTAACAGAGCAGAATTTTCTGCAGGAGATAAATCAGAAATATTCGTTGGGTTCAGTTTACATTGATCATCCAATAACGTTCCTTTGCTGTCTTGTCGAAACTCTGGAAATGCAGATTCCAACTTTATTTCAGGTAACTTCTGATTTGAATTACTATGATCTATTTGACTAGGAGATAAATTGTGGAAAGTTTGCAAATGTTTGTTTAAAAATGATTTAGATATGTATTTTCTAAAACAGATCTGACATCTGTAGTCCTCAGTAAGTTTTGATTGAAGTTCATTTTCATTTGGAAATTCTTCTTTTTGATCTTCAACCTGTTTTAGAGTAATTGGTGATGCTTTATTAATTAATTTGAATTTCGACAACATATTCTTTTTACCAGACGGTGTGGTTTGTGAAGGAAACTTTACACCATTGCTCGCTGTTTTACCACTGCTGTCACTCATACCTCCATGAGTTTCCATATCAAATCTGCTATCGGTGTTCAATGCATCAGAAGGCGATAAACATGTTCTAGTGTTTACGTCTTCTTGAAGCAATGTTGAAACAGTTTGAAAAGCTAGTTCGTTATCCTTGCTTGTAGAAGAGGTATTTTGATTAGAGTTAATAGCTGGCATTTCAAGCATTTCACCATGTTTTTTTAAAATATGTGTCTTCATATATAACATGGTCAAACTTTTCCCACAGTACTGACAAAGTCTTTTCAAACCTTTCAGCTTGTTTTTTGATGTTTTGCCTTCAGTTTTTGATATAACTTTCTCATTTGAATGATTATTGTTTAAATTTACTCGAGTATCTAGGTTCCTTGCAATGCCAGAGTTTGGTTTCACAGAAAGTTTTCCATTATGAATTGACTGGTAAGATTCTGTTCTTAAATTCTCAGGTACTGAGGAATCAAATTCATATTCCTGTGAAGGTTGTATGGGGTTACTGCTGTCCGAGACGCACAAATTACTCAATGGTGGATTTCCACTAACAGTTGGCTGGCTAAAGTTCTTGTTATCTAGCTTGTGAAAACTATTTATATGTCTTTTGAGAGCAAGTTTGGAACGAAGTTTTTTATTACATACACTACAAAAAACACAATTTTCGGGAGTAACGAGTTTATTAGATGCTTCGCGAATTCTTCTTTCAAAATCCATGTTACTATCAGGCATACTTGCCGTTAAGGAATTTTCAAAATGCTTCTCATCTTTAATTTGATTAAAACAATCTTTTGGATTTTTAGACCAAGATGTTTCTAGTTCTTGTTTGACATTTAAGAATTTGGAATTCAACATTGAGGCATCAGTTGTAACTTCTTTGTTAAAACTTGTATTCTGATGAACAATGCAATTTTCAGTATTACTAGCATCTTTAACCATCGCAGAAAAACTTTGTGTGGAATCATGTAATAAAGTCTCAGTTAAAAACTGCATAGGAGGAGGTTGTTGATCAATTTGATTTTCAATTCTTCCTAAATTATGTTCCGAGTATAATTTTGTTTTGTCCTGCAAAGTATAGTGTTCATCTGTTGATTGCTCTTCAGTAGCAGTGGGTGTCCAATAATTTGAGTTTTCTGAAGTTAAACTTTGTACAGGATCAATATGTTTATTATTTGCAAAGAATGATTCAGTAGATGGCATTATAGAATCGCCAAACTCATGAGATTCTACTGTGAACGGTTTATAATTTTCTCCATTTAACTGCATATTTTGATGAGATTCTTCAATGTGCATTTCCATGAGAGAAGCTGGAACTGAAAATCTACAAAGTTTACATTCGATAACAATATCGTCTGGTTCTTCAGTAATGGATGCACTAGGAACAGCAACAGACGAAACAGCCAAATCAAAAGAGGTACCACCAGAAACCTAGAGATAAAAAAAATTAAACTTCTTAAAAATAGTTATTTATAATGTAACTAACTACCTTTAGATAATATACAAAGTTGTTATAAGGATTAAAAGCCGGAGCCAGAAAAACCCCGCTCAAGAGTAAAATTAGAAAAGTAATCTTAATTTAAAATTTAATAACTATTAGAATTTTAACCAAGCCACCTCTACAAGGGGAAAAAAGCTGCGAAATGAGCAGTTTAGATGTGCTGTAAGCAAACATTTTCATATACAAAAAGAGCATTTTAATTTTCTGTTACAATGTATTTTTGAGAAAAAATGGAAAACGCTAAAAAATCTATTATAATAAAACAAAGAGTCTGTCTATCCTTCTATAAAAAGCTACTTAAAATAGGGGTAGAACTTTGACATTTTAAACATTACTTTTGACCTTCTAATTTGATTTGATTGAAAAACAGAAGGTTAAAATTTTTATTAATTTTTTTTAATTAATTTTTTACAAAGTGACTTTTAATTGTTTGAAATTTTTTTCAAGATAAGTAATTTTAGCCTTCTAATTGAACTTTTGACAAACAAAATGACAAAACTTTAATTAATTTTTTACAAAGCAAATTCTAATTGGCGTACAGCTTTGAAATTTCAAAATAAGTAGTCTTGGCCTCTAATTAGACTTTTGACAAAAAAATTTTAAAATATTCTCAGAAGAGTGAGAAGGGTTGTGTTATTGTATTAACAGAATTTTTTTTTCTACAGGGATGAGGATTCTAATATTAAGGGTTTACGTAGTAATGAACTTTTCAATGAGCGAAGCGAGCTGTGTTTACATAGCAACAAACCTTTCAGGGAGCGAAGCGCAAACAGTTGAAAGCTATACATCAATGACGAGTCTACATAATGCAGATCACGTAGCTAGTATTATATAAAAATCACTTTATACAATTTCAAGACATTTTTTTTTTTTTTGTAATAAGTTAGTAGCAGAAATTAAACCTCTATGGCACATTACTGAAACATCAATAAATTTCAATGTATTACTTATATGAATCGAAAACAGATTTTGGGGACCGGCTATATGATAAAAATAAAATACAGTAAATGTATGTCAAACTAAGCATATTTGTGCAGATTAAAATTATCATTAATTTAAAATAAAAGAAAATTTTATGTGGTTTTAAATTTTGGGTATTAACCATGCTAAGTGCTGTAAAAAAAAACACAAAATAAACTCACCTGAAAAATGAAGAGGAAAAAGGAATCGTGCAAATTTCTTATGATCTGTGTATCCATCTGTTTGCACTTGATAAGAACAAGATGTTAGCCGCCTAAAATTATTGTCTTAAATTTTATTTCTTATTAAAATTATTTACAATTTCAATTTTGATCAACACATTTAATTGAGATTTCAATAGAAAACTTTTAACATCTTTCAGTGCAGTTTATTTATCCAGATGGGTACACAAATTGATCACTTTACTAAAATGTAGCCTTCTTAAAAAATAAAAAATGTAGGAAATTCCTACAGTTGGGCACTAACAGCAATACTTTAAACAAACTGCTTGTGTAAAATTAAAGTATGTTTTTAAGGTTGGTACCGAATTCTGACAAAAAAAGTATATCCAGATTTTCCTGATAAATTCCCTTAACCTTACATATAGTATATACTTGCTCAATTTAATGTTCAAGTTCTTTTTTCAAAACATAAATACGAGGTACAGAAATGCTAGAACAGTATCGATTTTAACAATGACGATGAAAAACTAGCTCCGACTTGAATGATAATTTGATAAAATTTCTGGAACTAATATTTTTCTTGAGAAATAACAATTCCCAGGTTGTGTTATCATTTTATTTTAGTCATACCAAATAACATTTTCATTTCTATGCAAAGGTGTATTATTGGCAATTAATGCAAAAAAAATAACATTGATAAAAAATAATAGACTGGTTTCATTTTTTTTTTGTGCATAAAAGCATGTCTATATTTTAAATACTATAATATAATTGATGAGGGAAAATAAGGGTAGTCATAAAGAAACTTTGCCGATACATGAACCTCTAGCGGTCGTTCCCTTCAACAGATTGAGATGAAATTTCAGGTATAGTTATTCAGAGGCATGAGCTCAGGATTCTGAGAAAGGCAAAAAAATTTAGTCTACGATTACATGTTCAAAAACTCAACATTTTCGAATGGCAAAGCCCACTGTTTCCTGTCACAAAATTCTCAGCACACGCGAAAATCCTAAAGAGCGCTGGAACGGGACGTCTATCACAAAAATTGGACACGTTATGCACACACAAAAAACAGCTCTGCGAACAAAAACATGATCAGGGTGCACTGCACAGAGGAAATTTGCACATGACAGAGGCAAGACACCGATCACAAAATGCTACTCACCAAATATTCAGTGAAGAAAACTGATAAAATTGCCTGTGATGGTATACATGTGGAAAATGAGTAATCCAAATAAGTTTTCTTTTGTCCGATCTGTTGTGTCATCAATGATTGGTGTCTTGCTTTTACTGTTGTGCAAATTTCCTCTGAGCACTTCCATCGTGTTTTTGTTGTTAGCCGTTCGCAGAGCTAAAATGCATAATGTACCCAATTTTTGCAATAGACATACTGTTCCAAAGCTCTTTAGGGTTTTTGCAAGTGCTGAGCAATTAGCGATGGAAAAAGTGGGCGTTACCATTCGCCAATTTCGAGTTATTGTACCTATAACTATAATTGTTGCCGTTTACAGAATCCTGAGCTCATACCTCTGAATAACTTTATCTGAAATCTCATCTTGATCTGTTGAAGGCAATGGCCAGTAGAGATAAAAATATATCAGCAAAGTTTCTTTATAACCACCCTGTAAATCAAGGCTTGTTTAATAGGTAATAATTTCTTAAAATATTACAGTAAACTTCATTTTTTACAACAATTTATTATGTAAGTAGATGCTAAATAAAGGTTGTTTGTTTGGAGTGTGGAGTTGCAATTTGTCGGCATTTTGGAATGCTAGATAGAATATTTTGCTTTGGGTGATTTGATATTAAACATTCTTGTAAAATGTGAGTTATGTATTCTTAATTCTTTTTCAGGTCAGTTTTATGCTATATTATAACACAATATATTATTAGGAATTTTTTTCATGCAGGGTGGCAACAAAATTGGAGAAATAAAATTCCCAGACGTTTCCCTGATTTCTTTAAAAATTCCCCGACGTGCACTATAAAAAAAAAAAAAAAAATTAATAAGTAAATTTAATTCTAAATAGTCAGAGTATAATTGCACCATAATAAATTTACTGTAAAAATCAAAACAAACATCTTTAGAGCTAGAGCATGAGAAAGAATGGAAAACATAAATTAAAAAATACAAAATTCACCAACTACAGCCATACTTGCTAACTTCAAGGTGAAGCAAAACCAGTACAATACTTTTCTTTTTAATTTTAAAAATAACACAAATAAAACATGTTATTTTCTTTAATATATGTAGCATGTTGTTTTATGTTCATAGCATAATAGCCGCGCTGCTAAGTTATAGAATCATCAGAAATCTAACAGAAATAATTGTTCCAGGCATAATAATGATCCCAGACAATAAAAAATAGAAAGGAAAAAGAGGAACATCAACAGGCGGATGTGGACGGGATATCGATGGTTTGGATTAGTTGCTAAGGGTAGAAAAAGTTTGGAATCTTCATTATCCCAAATCGGCCAAGTAGCCAGATATTGAGGGCTTTTTAGAAGGGCTCAAAAAAGTACACGAAAAACAAAACTGTATTCAAAGCAATGACATCACAGCATCCACTTCAAGTGACGTGAGCTGAGGTAAATATCCACACACATGCGAGAAGGGAAGCTCAAAAATTTCAAAATTCCCTGATTAAAGGGTAATTTTACGAAATTCTCTGACATTTCCCTGATTTTTCCAGAAGAGTGAAATTTCCTGACATTTCTCTGAATTCCACGTTCTGTAGCCACCCTGTCATGAATGGTATGGTTGGAGAGAAAACAAACCTTTAAGACATAATTTTGAATAAAACAAAAAACCATTTAATGGACAATTCCCGCATTTAAATTTTTTTTTTTTTTTAATTCAATTCTAAATTTTTTGAAAAGACCATAAACATAAAAATTTCTGCTCAATGCGCTTTTTCTTTTTTGTAATTTGCGATCAAAATTACGTTGTTAGAGGTTGGCGAGAAAACGACCCATTTCGTTGGCATTGAACGTGACGTAAAGAGATCTCAAACATCTTGGTTTAAAATGCAGCAGCGGAAACCAGATTTGCAAGTTTCTCGCAAATCACGCCAACTTGTATGGAATGAGGCGATGGTCTACCAACGCCAATTTTTTTAAAGATAACTATTTGGCAGAAACCTCACGATAATCATAGAAATGCATAGATCTCTTTACGTCACGAATTTTGTTGAGTGTTTTTGGCTCAGTTTCGGGGCATTTTCTTTTCTTAATATTTAAATAACTAATTTTATTAAAAAACTTTTGTTTAAATATTTGGAATGAGAAAGAAATTCTTCATAATTATGTGTTAATTTCACTCGTTTTTAAAAAATGCTGGAATTGTCCATTAGAACTTAACAAGACTTGTTTTTATCTGAGGTACATATAACAATACTTGCATTGTGTACAAGGTTATCTGACTTAAAGGTGTAACCTATTTAGCAAAAGTATATTAAAATAAACAGCACAATAGACAACATAAAAGCAATACTCTAAGCAACATAAAAGCCAAAAGCTACAATAGGAGAAAAAGTAAGAAAATTACAAACATGCTTTAACATACATATATGTATAGGTAATGGTATATGAAAATGGAATTACTCAACTAAATTAGAAAAATATTTTCAAAAAAATTGTTTTCATGTGTTAAATAATAAAAAAATGTCAGTCCAAATAATATTTTAATTGCCTATGGGATCACATCATTAAAATAAATGACATTCACTAAAATGTTTAATACTCGAAGCATTTTTTTTAATCCTATGTGTAATACACAGTCAAACCCTGTTAACGCAAAATCTCGTTTAAAGTGAAGTTAAAGCAGTTCTCCGTGTTTTAAATATATATAATATATTAAATATAATATAGAATATATTTTCAAAGACTTAATTGAATATAATTTATTTGTAATCATACTGATTGTATTTCCAGTTAATTGTTGGCTGCAACTATCAGGCCCATTTCGTATAATATTTCTCGGACAAAAATGAAAATTAAGATCTGAATGTTCTAATTATTAATTCACAGGTAGTGTTATGATTTTTAAATTCATTAAATACTTAATTTTGATTATTATGATTTTTTAAAGTCGCTAAATATTTAATTTATAGATTTGATTCAGTTAAGGGTACATTATCTGCAACAGAATCCAGGTCTATATTAATTACTTTCAAAGGACAACTGTTGGAGGAATTTTTCTCTACATGAAGTTTAGAAAGTTTTCTCACTAAAAAATCAAATCTTTTCCCACTTGATCATCCAAGGGATTTCTTTATTAAATCAACCTTGGACGTTCATTCTTCAAATTAGCTTTTTAGGTTTAAAAGTGGGTTCCAGAGACCCCTTCAAGCTATCTCTAGTTCCGCACAAGCCCAACCGTCCATAGACTGTCAATCCCTGACCTCTCCCTTTCCAGCCAGCGACCACCACTCTACCAGCTAACTGGAAATGCCAGTATCCCTAGGAATGGGTGTTCCTTCCAGGTAACTCTGTATTACCAATACAGAGTTCTATGCCAATTTATTCCCTGTGATTTTTTTTTTTTTATTAATTGATGATAGATCTCTCTTCTGGTTAAATTTTTAAATACTCTTTTTTCTTTAGAAAAATGTTTTAATCAGCTTCTTAGCGAATCAAATTTTAACTCAATCAACCACTTAATCTAACTGAATGTTATTTATGGATTTTTTATCTAAATCTTTATTCATGTTTGTAATTTGTTTAAAGTTGAGTATCAATAAAGCTCAAGTTATTTTTCGGTAACTGAAGTTGTGGATTCAATTATTGGTGTATTATTCTAGAGGATATAAAATATTTTCTTTCAGATTTACTTGTTTAATTCTTGGATTTAGGTAATTTTTTTAAGTATGAGGTCACTATACAGGGTTCCCACTCAAACCATAGAATTAAAATCAATGACTTTTAATGTTTTTAAGGACTTCAGTTACAAGTTAGAACACGCGTAATACAAATATGCCAGAAAATTCTGACACAGTGTGGATAAGTGGGGGTCATGCGGGGATAGCAAGTCTGAGTTGCATTTTTATAAATTTTGCAGTTGGACAACATACAAAAATTAAGGACCTCTGAGCATTTTCAAGTACTTTCAAGCAGAAGCAAAATTAAATGAGCAGGTTGATAAAGTGATGAAAAGGTTGTTCTTGGCAGGACTAAAGCTTAATAAAGAAAAATGTGTGTTGTCTGCTAAGAAAGTTAAATTTCTAGGTCATATCTTAGATGAAAATGGAGAGTCCCCAGATCCTGAAAAGGCAAGTGCAATTGATAAATTGAAAACTCTGTCTAATATAACTGAGCTTCGTAGGTTTTTGGGTTTGGCAAACTATTTGGGTAAATTTATTCCTAATTTTTTGCATATTAGTGAGCCTTTAAGAAAATTGTAAGAAAAG
Organism: Linyphia triangularis; assembly: GCA_963978545.1. Taxonomy (NCBI): domain Eukaryota; kingdom Metazoa; phylum Arthropoda; class Arachnida; order Araneae; family Linyphiidae; genus Linyphia; species Linyphia triangularis. The sequence goes on along the minus strand of OZ021724.1, from coordinate 33,946,742 downwards.
AAATTGAGTGGGAATGGTCAGAATCTCAGGAAAATTCATTTAAAAAGATCAAACAACTTGTGTCATCCTCACCACTGTTAGGTTATTATGATGTAAATAAATCTGTAACAGTGACTGTAGATGCAAGTTCAACAGCGTTAGGTGCAGTTCTAAGTCAGAATTCTAAACCCATTGCATATGCTACCAGATCTTGGTCCAAATCTGAGAAATTTTTTGCCCAAATTGAAAGATGCGATTGAATGCTATGCGATTCGGGTGTAATAAGTTCCACCAGTACATTTATGGTAAAGAATTAATAATAGAAACTGATCATAAACCATTAGAGTCCATTGGTAAAAAGTCAATTGTTCAGGCTCCATCTCGATTGCAATGCATTTTTATGACATATTGCAATACAATCCTAAAATTGTCAATTGTCTATAAGAAAGGAACCTCAATTCCTATTGCTGATGCGTTGAGTCGCGATTGTGACAATACTGAACAGGACACTGAAGAAGACATTTGCATTGTCCATGTAGTAGTGCCGATGTCTGAAAACGCCCTAAAATACTTTGAGCAAGAAACAAAAAGTGATCAACTGGTAACTCTGAAAAATATCATTCAAGTAGGATGGCCGGATAAATGTGCAGATGTGCCACGAGACGCACACAAGTACTGGAACTTTAGAGATGAACTATCAATACATGATGATCTGCTGTTTAAAGGAGAACCGAGTGGTTGTACCAGATGCCTTAAAAAAAGAGACTCCTCGATCTGTTGCATCAAGGACACTTAGGAAATCAAAGTTTTCTGAGAAGAGCTCGTATTTCCTTCTACTGGCATGGAATGACGGCTGCTATTGAGGACATGGTGAAAAAGTGTAAACTCTGTCAAAAAACACAGCCAAACAAGCCGAAAGAAACAGTGCTGATGAAGCCAATCCCTGACTATCCATTTCAATAAGTAGCATCAGACCTTTTTGAATTCAACAAAAGGCAATAAGTATATTGTCATTGCAGACAGCTACTCTGGATTTTATGATTTTAAGAAATTGAATCACTCCACTTCGAGAGAATGCATCGAAGCTTTAAAAAGATGGTTCTCAGTATATGGTATTCCAGAGATTTTTTAATCAGATAATGGTACACAGTATGCATCGAAGATTTTCCATGAGTTCCTGGATAGCTGGGGAATACAAAAACAGAGGTCAAGTTCATACCATCCAAAGTCAAACGATCTTGCAGAAAGAGCAGTTGAAGCATCAAAAAAAAAAAAAAAAAAAAAAAATACTCAAAAGGTGCAGTAAAGACAACTCTGACATTTCCCTGGCTTTGCTGAATCTTCATAACTCTCCACGGGAAGCAGGCCACATGTCCATCAACCAACGCCTAATGAGCAGAACAGATCATTGCTGCTATCTACAATAAATTCTCTCAAACCAAGAGCTGTTGAGGATGGTGCTGAAACACTGAGACTCATCAGAGAGAAGAAAACTCAAGCTGCTAATAGGCACATCATTCACCAAATGCCACCAACACAAAATCCTGGAGTTATTATTAGAGTTCAGGCTAGACCAAGATTATGGGTAGGTGGAAAAATAGAAAAAACGGTCAATCCAAGATCTGCCATTGTCAAAGTTGCGAGACAAGAGCATTCGACGCAATACAATCCACACTCAACAAACATCTGCAGAGCTAGCTTCACCTTTCAAGAGCTCCCTGAATTTTCAGTCTAGTTCATCCTGTCTAGTTGCAGCACCAACTCAAGAAAATTTAAGAGAGGTTGTACATTCACCTCCACCTTCTACATTGCCCAATTCTCCAGATGTACATGTGCCATCAAGTCCAATACGTACCAAATCAGGACGAGTCATTAAGCCAGTGAAGAGACTGAACTTATAAACTTTATTTAGATTTCCTACTTATGGTGCTTAAGTAATTTTCAAGTTTTAAGTTTCCTTAAAATGTTTAAAACCTAAATACTTAAATGTTTACATTAATTTTACAAATTGATGATTTCTAAAATTAAAATTTTAGGGGAGATGTAGAGTTACCCCTTCACTGTAACCGTCATTTGATATACTTAACTGTAACCGTAATACATAGGCAGTTGAATAAACAATCTTCAAGCTAGAAAGACGTCTCGGTTGCCCTCTCCTTATTTAACGCAGAACGCTACAGCCTTGAAATAGGTTAAAAAACATTAAGCACTTTTAATGACTTTCAATGACCGTGGGAACCCTGCTATATGATCTATGGTTGAAATGTAATTTTAAACACAACAGTAGAACAACAAAATGAATTTGATTGCTATAAAAATATATATGGAATTAAATTTTTGTAAAATTTTCTTATTTGAATTTGTTTAGTTCTTAGCAATTGGTTTTCCTTCTTTTATTATGTCAAATTAACCCCTTCAAACTAACCTGGTAAGGACTGCTTTCTTCAGAAAAACTATGCTGTGGCTTGCTTGGTTCCTTTACTACTTTTCCAGTTGGAGAGCATGTTTGACAAGGATCAACTTCTACTGACGAACAGCAGGTTTTTGAACTACTACTAGCAGATGAAGACTGTAGCATGTGAGCATTGTTTGCTGCCCGAAAAACATCTCGTTCGTCTGTTGAGAGAGCTGAATTATTGTGCAAGTTAAGATTATGATGGCTTTCTATTTGCTGTGGCCTATCATAGTGAGATAGAGAATTGGCACTGTAATTACTGGTTACTGCAGATGAGGTTGGCAAACGAGTCAAGCTAGATGAAACCTGTGCATGGCATTGTGAGCTGAATTGTTTTTGAGGATACCCATAGGTTTCTGAATAGGAGGAAATGTCCTTTTGTTGATGGGCCTTTGATAAATTAGGAACAATGGATGAAAAAACTTGGCTGCCAACAAGTCGGGATTTTAATAATGATGTAGAAGTTTTGTACTTTGGGTCATTAGGATGAGTTAAAGATTCTGTCACAGAATAAGAAGTAGGTGGGGCATGAACATTACCAACAGATCCTGCTGCATTGTTTGAAAGTGTAATTGAAGAGCTGTAAGTAGAGGGTTGAGGATAAGGCTTAGAATACCATGCTTGATTGCTGGAAGTTGCCACACTATGTGAGCTACTGCTTAATTGAGACTGTTGTAAAGTTTTATTTGCAGAATCCAACATTTTATTAGAGCCTGATTGGTGCTGGCTATCATAATCAATTAACAAATGTTGGTCTGAGTTAACAGAAGTTTGGGCGTTAGACATATTCCATGGTTGGACACTAGAAGTAATTGCATCTCTGATTTGCCATTTTTTATTTTGGTTACTTGAAGAAACCAGCGAATCACTTGATGCTGAAAATTGTTCTCCAGACCAAGAACTTTCCTGGATTGATTGTTGAGGTTTGGACATTTGAATGCCACCTCTGCCATCATAGGATGTACGAACATTATTTTTCAGAGGTTCAGCTTGTGGTTTTGAAGTTGTTGGCATTGCTCTCATATACGGCTTATGATACACTTTCTTAACAGATGATGTGATGGTAGTGTTGATGGTGGTAGAGTTAGCAAGTTTAGTAAATTGCAGTTTTTGATTGCTTCGTAAGGGTGACGAAATAATGCCAGGAATTGTGATTGTCTCGTTCTTGAAAAGACTAGACTGGGTACTTGGCAGCTGGAGATGAGGTTTGCGGTTGATTTTTAAAGTTCCAGTTGCAAGTTGGTCAGGTTTAAAAAGGATTTCTTTACTGACATTGATGCAAAATTCAGACTCATTCGAGTGAAGTTTCTTCAATTCACTCGAATCTAGAGAAACTACTACTTCCCTTGATAATGGAATTGGCATTTCCCGCATGTGTTGCATTGTATGATGAATTACAGAGTTTCGATCAGGAGAAGTTTGTTTTGAATTAAATTGGTTAGATGCACTGTTTGACAAATTAGAATACTTGAGAGGATCATGCTTTACAGCTTTAGGTGATGGTTGTGAAGAAACAAATTGTGAGGTAAGAGCATGAAACTTAAGTAGCTGTTTATCTCTTTGACAATCAGAACTGTAACTTAAGTTGAGAGCACCTTCTTTAGTAGCACTTTCAGTTATGTTTTGCATTTTGTAAGAATCATTTACTTTCACTTGCTTATAGATAGGGTTCACAACAGAACTTTGAATAGAATAAGGCAATGTTTTCTGAGTAACTTGTTTTTGTAAAAATATGGGTTTATTAACAGGTTTATTATTTGGAGGGGTGATAACAACGCTTTGTCTATTGATTGCTGAGGAAAATGCTGGAGATTTTTCATTGGAATAATGAGTCATAAAGTTATTTTGGCATTCAATGGTTGATTTGATTCGTTTCATAATGCTTTTATTTGATAAATGAGAAGGTGCACCTAGATTTTCTCGTTTCCCATGATCTGTTAATGTATAAGGATGAACAGTATTACTTGGCGACTGTCTATTCACTTCTAAACACTTGGTGTTTCTAGCATCACTATAAGTCTCATTGGGAGATTTTACAGAAACCATGTACTTGGATGATTGACCTGTTGAATTATTTTCAGATAACGTTGCTCTGATTAAAGTCTCAATTGCACCAGATGCCAATTGTGGATATTGTTTGCTAGCATCTGAAGTATGACATACATGGTTTTCAGCAGTAGGATCATGCATTTTGATTCTTTTATTCAAGCCATCATTACTTTCAACTTCAATGTTGGCAGCAACGTCTAATGCAGAAATTGGATTTATATCTAAACAATTACTTTTTCTTTTAACTGGAGATTCTAGCACAGAATTAGTATCTTCAGGATCACTCCTACTGCTTCCCTCACTAGCGACTTCAGTATCGGAGCCCCAATCTTTTAATGCTGCTTTGTTTTGGTTATATGTTTTTAGATACTCCCCTAGTTCTGCAGAATTACTTTGCCAATCAAAAAAATTGTACTGAAATTTAATGCTACGAACATTTTCTAGAACACAAACCAAATCTTTAATAAGATGATATGAAATAGTCTTGACATCCATGTTTAATAGAGGATTCAAAACATGAACCTTCTGTCTGGTCCTGCAAGGTCCAGAACATTTCACTCGACAGTTACAATTACTTTCAGCTATTTCATATCCACTTAGAGTAGATATTTCTTTCTTGTCGACTGATAATAAATTTTGGGTCAAACTCTGTAATATGCACAATCTTTCTTTAGTGGGTCTTAATGAGAAAGCACTAAACATGCATTCTCTGGCAGCAACATCAAGCAAACCACTGAATAAAGTTGAAAGTTTGGCAAAAACTGTAGCCAAATGCGTTTCAAGAGAAGATACTTCTGTAGATGATCCACTGTCCTTCTTAGCTTCTAAATGGTTGATGTCTGCTGTCAATGCTCGCACATACATCTCAACATAAAGATCAAGGCATTTGGTACCATACTGCAATACAAAGGATAGTATTTTAAATACAAATAATAGTAAAACACATCTAAGGCAGGAAAAAATATACATAAAAAGTTAAATTTGAACTTAGAGGTTTTCTTTACATATTTTTGACGATTTTACATATTTTTCATACTACGGCAAGAATGAAGCTCATTCTTGCGGTAGTGAATTTTAAGAATTATTTCAAACTTTTTATTCCTTTTCCCTATTTTTTAAAAAATAAAAATAGGCGTTTAAAACTATATACAGATACAAGTGTTGTTTACAATCAAAAGAAACATTTGATGTTTCAAATATTTACATTTTTAGAAAATATATTTATTTGATTGCAAGAGGAAATGCTATGTTTGGAGATCACAATTCTAAAATAGCCATATCAATATATTGTACATGTGATTAGTCAAGCAAAAAATTAGCTGAAATTTTTTTCATCATTTTACAGCATAATACGCAAAAACATATAGGGCACAAAATTCAATACAAATCTTAGTTAAATTTTGGATATAAGATTGATTTCAATTATTAACTCTACAACACCCACATCTCATTGTGATTGACATGCACACAATAATTAAAGACAACTGTGTTCATGTATTAATCATAGATGGAAAATTTAACTTGATTTAAATGTTTTTGTAAACATTCAGAAATTATAATACAGTGTCCAGCAAAATTTCTAATAAAAATTCAAGCATCAAAAAACTTTCAAGGGGTGCTAAGCAAATTTTAAAAATTAGAAATTTTTTATGAAATTAAGAAATGGCTTATTATAAAAGAATTGGTTTGTTAAATTGAAAATAGGAAGAGAGGATTTTTTAAAGGCTCTCCCTTGAGAGTGAGGAAAAAAAAGATATCAAGATAGTTTACCAAGTCATAAATATGAAGGTCTAAATCTAAGCAGACAAAAAACACAGGGAGTGTTACTAGGTGTACAGTTTAATAGTTTGTACTTAAGCATCAGCCGTATTGGAACAAGCAGCTTCATTTTGAGTATCAGATTCAGATGTAGTAGGATTGTTTGAGACCTAGGATTTTTTTCTCCTCCCTTTTTCGGATGAACATTTCTCTGTAATTTGGCAACTTTTACAGCTTTTTTCTTTCAGTTTATTTGGCACTAGCTTTTTCTTTTAAAACAATTGCTTGTCACTAACATTTCTGTTGCTAAGTACTAAGGTTCTACATGTAACTGACCATAATACAGTACCCAAGCAAAAAAAACTTCAAATTTCCACAGTTGAACAAGCTAATTTTAAACAATTATATAAAAAAATGCTTTAACTTTTTAACCATTATTAACAGCTGTAGTTAAAATGTAAAATTGATTTTTATAATAAAATACATTATTTTATATATTATAGCAGTTAAAATTACAATTTTAAATAAGAATATACAGCAAAATTAGACAGTTGGGTTTAATTTCTTGCACAAAATTAAATTAAAATCTTAGTCATTTTGCATCTATTCAAATCAAAAGGCAAAACTGATCTTCACACAGACACTAATCATGGTCATAGCGGCTATCACATCACCGGAAACCTAGGCGAATGACACCTAGAGAGCACCGCAAATTTCGCAATAGCTACTATTAAAACAGTTTAAGCCCCTAGTTGAAAATTACCATTACTCCAAAGTAAATATCGACCACTGTATCGGCGAAAATCTGGGTAATTACATTAAAGAAACAATCGGAAAAAATTAACATTACGCCAACATAAATCAGCATTAGTGCCCAACACATTGTTGGAAATGTCTGGAATAAAGGAGATTATATCGAAGTAACACTTTTCAAAATTGTTTATCACATCTACGCAAACCTCAGCGATAACTATAGATAGTGGCAAATCTTCGGTACAGTGGTTATTACATTGGCACAACACTTAGCGAAAATAAACACCACAACAACATAAATCTCGGCGATAGCGCCAGCTGTAATAGCGTAAATTTATGTAATTGCAGACCTTAAGTCAGCGCAATGCTCAGCAAAACTAAGTGCCATACACCAACATAAATAATGGCGATAGATTGGTAATCTGCAGGAAAATTGGCCATTACATCGGAGGTTTGAGGATGTCTGAACCGCACATAAGATCTGTGGCTGTCAGATTTGCCAGCAATGCAGATTTGTATCGATCTCAAGAATAATCAAAATTTTAATAACAAAAGAGCGGAAATCTGTATTTCAGCTGAAGCGTACAATGACTGACAGGTGAAAACTTTTGCAATAAAATCAGCGACTATTATATTGGCGGAACATTCGACAAAAATGATCCGTCATGCAACAACGTAATTTTCGGCGATAGCATCCGCCATAATCACGGGAAGACGGCCATTTCATAACCGTAATGTTCAGCAAAATGTCCATCGCATATCAACGTAAATAATGCAGATAAAGGCTATGATTTGAAAGAAAAATGCTGAGGAAAAGTATTATTTCCATCGATGGTTTGGCGGAATTTGAACGTGTGCATGTTTCGTGTTTGTTTCTATAACACAGGGATGAGAGTGATCAGAGAGCAAAACGGAGGAAATCCAAAAATTCGTTAAAAAAAGCTCGCGGAAGGAATACACAAAAATTCAACAAAAAATTTATCAGGAAGTATGATTCAATAATTTTAAAGATGAAATTTCTTATACTATATAATAATTACATTTCAAATATTAGGAGTTAGTGAAGTAATCTGAGAGGAATGGGAGCTAAGAGGGAAAATCTTTTGTTTAGACATGAGGGTATACTTTTGCAGGAAAAACTGGTTCAGATCAGAAAAGTACGGATCCTCAAAACAGGGACAAAAAGAAGGAAAATGTTACATAAAAACCAAAAAGGAGGAAAACTGTCATTCTTGATAATAGATCATTCCAAATTTCTAATTACCAGTTCAAATTACAATGACATTTGAGTGAAAAGTAGACATATCGGAGGTTTGACGAAGTCTGAAAATTTGCAAGTTCCATGGCTGTCAGACTCGCAAGCGTATGCTTTTTCGAGCATTACAAAAATATCAACTGCAACTTGGAAATGTAAGGATTAGACAAAATAGAAATGTGTTGAAAACCCAGCTTTATAGGTGTCCCCCTCTGCCAATTTCATTAGGAAGAACCCAGAGGTTAAGTCCATTGTACTGAAATAGTGTGCACCTGCCAGGTTGTCAATTCAATCATGTTAGGAAGAGGAAAATTATCAGGAACAGTTTCTCATTAAGTTTTCTGAAATCAGTCATTAATCGGTAAGATTGATCAGCCTTCTTAACCATAAGTACTGGTGCAGAGTACGGAGAGAAACCCTCTGTAATGATAACAGCCTCAAGAAGTTCACTAATTTGTCTGTTAAGTTCATCCCTTAAATGATAAGGTGTCTTGTATGGTTTAACCCTCACTGGAATGTTGTCAGTTAAGTGAATTTCGTGTTCTATGGTGTCACAGTCTGAAAGATCTTGTACTGTTTTTGCGAATATGTGTGAATATTGTTTGAGCAGGTCTGCGAGTAGTCGGAAGGTGATCTAATTTGAAATCACCCCTCCCTTTCGATGCCTCAAAAGTAGTCTAGTTCATTAGAAATGGTGTTGTGAGTTCACGTGTTGTGTAAATAGGTTCAGCTGTAACTAGTTTAAGTCCCTTATTAATGTGTACAGGTTCACTAGACATGTTAAAACTTTAACATAATGTAGTCCATTAGGGGTGAATGTGTTTACACTTTTTGAAATAAAAATGTCAGTGTTGGGAAAGTCAGGGTGTTGCTCAAAAAGTGTAGTGGGAAATTTAATTTTAACTTTCCAGAGTAGTAATTTTTCAGTTGGTAGAATGTGTTTGAAGTGACATGTTACAAAAAGGGTAGTGTTGTTTACATGAAGATTATTGACATTAGGTGTTTTTGTGAACAGACATGAACAATTTATATGATAGTAGGTAACCCTGCTCGAAATCTAGTGTAATATCTCTCAAAAAAAGAAACTCCTAAAACTGCACCATATCGGTTAGAAATGGTGTTAGGGGAAATTAAAAACTCCACTGAAAAGATCTCGTTGTCTAATGTGACAGGTAGGGTAATTTTTTTGACAATATTCAAGATGGAGTTAGCAACTCCAGAAACTCTAAGATCACAAGATTCAACAGATTTTTAATGCAAAAAAAAAAAAAATATGGAGTGATGTAAGTGCCAAAATGTAATTTTGGAGCACTATCGGAGCAGTAAAAATACGATTTTGGAGCAGTAAATTATTACATTTAAATTAGTGATGCCACAAATATTTTTTATGTTTCAACCTTGATATTTCAAATTAATTTAAAGTAAAAAAAAAGGTGTAACTTGCTCATTGTATAAATACGCTTGCATTCTAAATGTACATAAATTAATTTGATTGCATTACTCAAAAAATAAATTATAAAGCATGACATTGATTAACCTCTTTGCCAACAATTAAAATATTAGGAAGTTTTCAATGACGACATGATATCATAAGGTTCGGAGCACAGCATGGCCCTAGTGTTGCTTTTGCGCCACAAAAACTAACCAACCAATCATAAGGTTCGGTTCATCACTGAAAGTTTTTCGAAATAATCTCAGTTAGAGCTACTTTTAACCCCGAAAGCAGAAAGTGCCTAAAACTGAGACGTACGTCGCAGAACAATCAGAGTCCTTGCAGAACAATTTTAAGTTTGGAACAAATGCCAGCGAGTGAGAAAAAGAATTTCACCTAAGGGATGACATGTTCTGCAGAACAAAACGACTTTATTGTCCACCCTTCCCCTCCCCCCCCCCTCCCCTCAAATTACTCGGAACAACATTTTCCCGAGCTTCAGTTTCTTATAGAAAAACTCCCCGCGTTCATAGGGGGATCAATCACGTGTCCGTTTCCCGTTCTGGAGCGCTTTTCTTTCTGAAAGTCATTGATAAAGTTACAAATTTTTAATGTATGCCTTGGTTTGAAAAATAATTTTTTTCTTCATTGTCATTTTGCAATAAATGTGTAGTATTAATTTTATGGATTTTTTTTTTTATGTCATAATGGAAATTTTGAAAAAATGTCTGCAGAACATTTGTAACTGTCAAAAGTCCTGTTGCAGAACATCATATATTATTCTGCTTCTGGGCTTTTAACAACTGATGAAATAAGATTTTTTTCTTTAAAAACTCTAGTCTGCTTAGTACCACTTACCAATAAAAGTTCTTCCCAATAATCCAAAATAATTTAATTCGATACAAAGTACTCCCCCCCCCCCCCCATATGCAAAAAAAGTGAAACAAGGCTGCTTAGCAGCAAGCATTCGATTTCATAATTTGTTTGGACTGATAGCTTAACTTGGCAAGTTTTTTAGGGCTATTTGTTTATTGGAAGATAATTTTTTTTAACTCGAAAAAATTAAAACCTCTAACTGAAATTTGACAATTATACCAGCATTTAATTTATTTAAAAAATAACTTCTAATGTAATTAAATAATAAATTAAAACAAGGCAAGCTGAAAAATAGTAATTTTTGTAGTGGTTTGTTTTCTATCACTCTCCATTGTCTAAATGGATTATAGAGGGTTCCCATGTGAAATCTCAAGGTCAATGGAAACAAAATGACGTTAAGTCTGTGTTTTGTGTAATCCATACAAAAAAAAAGACACATTTGGTTATTTTTTTAAAAAATATATGCTAAAAAATAATCATGCACTCTTAGAGTATTAAGAAAAATATTTATTATTTTTAGTTACAAACAGGCAAGAAAAAAATATCCAAATTGGATGCATAGAGATTGATTTCATGCCTTCTACAATTTGAATACAAAGCCCCCCCCCCATTCAAGTTCTTCGTAGAATTTCTAGTCTACCTAAGGTACGACTCGGAGCTTTTTCTGGGAATTGGCTACAATAAAAGAATGACGTAATATGCGTTTTCCTGTTCGTTGCCCAGTCAAAATCATGATCCAACATCCAAGGTTGCCAAAAAATCATTTACTAATAGTCACTAATCCATTCACATAATCACCACGGCAAGTTCAAAATTCAAATCCCGTTTTACCGATGACTTAGAAATTAAGCCTGAGAGGTTTTTTTTTGGGGGGGGGGGCTGTCAATTGGATTAGGAAGTTTAGAAATTAAAAAATATATTCGTGTTTTCTTTTAGCTTAAAGAAAGCTATGTATTTCTTTATTATTGAAATCAGGCAAGGGTGCAAATTTAAACCAGATGCACTAAGATTGTTTGAATGAAAAATACAATACTTGTATTCTATTTTTAACACGAAGCTTCGGTAAAAAAAAAATAAAAAAATCTAAAAATAATCATGTATTCTATAAGTATAAGAAAAAAGTATTAATTTTCTACAACTAAAATCAGCCAAGAAAACAGATTTAAATCAGATGCACACAGATTCATTTATTACTTCTTTACAGTTTGAAAAACCTACAACAAAACTGAGATATTGTAATATGTATTTTCAAGTGCGAACCCTTTCCGGCACGTTAACTGACGAAAAACGCCCTTGAAGTGCAAAATATTCTTTATCGCTTTGTTGGCGACGTTCCATGATAATTTTGAAAACTTTCGAGTCAAAATTCTCGCCAAGTAGTTTTTGAAGTAGAAAAATGATTTTTTGCCGCAATCTTGACCAAAAAGAGGTTTTTGGCGCAGTTTGGAGCAGGGTAGTCAATTTAGCGCACTTCGGCGCAATTGGAGCAGCTCTTACATCCCTGGAAATTTCTTATCAAGCAAGTTGACAGAAGCTGCCGAATCTAATAAAAAATTGACTTTATTTCCCAAAATTAATCCATTGACAACGGGCAATTTTCCCTCCCCTGAAATGTAGCAAAAAAGAGGCACCGTTGGGCTTTCTACAGTGGTGGTTGGTGATATCCCACAACCCTGACTTAGTTTAAAGGTGGGCGAGGTGTGTTATGACCCCTTATGTGAATGGTCCTGAAAATTAGGAAAAGGTGGTGGACCTTGGGGTGGGTAAGGAAAATTGAGAACAGGTGGTCAGAGCATACCTGCTTGTGGCAGAAATGGTTGGGAATTAAACTGGCCTCCCTGACTGTGCATTGGACAAGACACGCAGTCTTTTCGAAGGTGACCCACCTCGTTACAGATGTAACACCTCAATTCCTTTTTTGGTTTAGAGGGACCTCTTTGTTGTCAAAGTTAGCCCAGTTCAGCAGACAACTGCTGCATTATTTGTGTTGTAAGGTTTGATATGGTCTGAGCCTGTAAGGCTGCAGTGATGTCAGGGTGAGTATCAACACCTGGACTGGCTCTAACTGTATTATTTACAGTCTTCGAGTAGTTCCTGAAGCTCTTACTGTAAGGAAGCGTGAACTTTGACTTTCGAAAAGAAAAACTTATTGTTTTGTATAACTATAGCCTGCTAAATTTCTGGCTTAAGGCCAGCCAAAAAGACTTGCAACAAGTGTTCCTGCCTTACTCTGTGAACTGTTTTGTCGTCTCTAACTGTGAGGTATGATAAAGCCTCTAATCTAGACGCAAAATTTCACACTGGAGTCATTCCAAGCCAGATCATCCTGGCTCGTCACCCCACCTTCTCAGATTTGGCTGAAACTTGGTATATGGTAACTTTAGACAAATATAAGAACCCGTATTTTTCATTTTTGAAATATTGACTTTAGTTTGGAAATTAAAGAATTTCGAAAATTTTACGTATTTGAGGTATTACCTTTCGGTTACACGGCATACACAATGACGCTGGTTTGCATTAATCTTGTTACTTACCACAATTATCGAAATAAAAACCTAAAATTTGTCATACTTGCTCAGAATTTAATGCAGATTCCAAATATGGTTTGCAAAATATAATTGAGTTCTTCTAAAGGGGTGGAAATTGAGGTAAAAGTAAAAAAAGTACATGTTCAGAAATCATAAAACATGCTTGATTTATACTCTTATAACTTTTTCTGCCATTTTTAAATTTTTTTTTTGCTTTGTCATTTTAAAGAGCATAAAATTTCCTATAAGAATAGGATATTTTTAAAGTGGGTTATTTTGTTTTTAGCCCCTCCCAATTTCATATTTTACTCCTATGCTTCGTTTGGGTGCAGAAAATTGTTGACTACAACCACAGTAAAATTATTTAAAAAAAAAAAAAAAAAAAAAAAAAAAAAATTTTTTTTTTTTTTTTTTAAACAGATACCTATAAATTGCAAAAGAAAGAGATATACCATTTAAAAACTAATTAGAAGTATAGTATATTTAATGCATTTTAGGGAGGGTTATTTGATCGCACTTTCACAGAAATGATTTTCAGTAGGGATGGAACGGATGTGAGTTTTGCCGGATACCGGATTTCGGATATCCGGGGTACCATGTCTACCGGATACGGATATCCGAAACGGATTTCACCGGATATCCGGCCGGATATTCGGTCTAAATACTAAAAAACGATAGTTATACGATATGCTATACGAAAAAAATGGTCATGATATGAAGTATCAAGTAAATTATAATTAGTGGTTAGCGCACCGCTCTGCATGCCACAGGTCCATGGTTTGATTCGTGGACTGGGCAAGGTTGACTTAGCTGTTTATACCTGAAAGAAATAAACTGAGGAGGACCATGCATGCTTGGGAACTAAACACTGGGGTTAGGCGTCAGAATGACCATCTGACCGGAATATCTGCTATGTGACACACAAATGCCACAGTCAAGAAAGCTGAGTTGGGCGGCCTTAGTCCACACGGGCTGTCGCGCCACTGAGTTAATTTTTTTTTATTTAAACTTTAGTTGATGAAACGATGTTTTTAATACCTACACTTGCTGAACAATTTTGAAACTTCATCACCATTTTGTTTGTGTGTTACTTAAAATTGTACCAAACATTCTGCAATGTGATGAAAATATTTCAGAAATACGTTTGTAAATTGTTACTCAACTTCTTCTTACCTTGTATCATGTAATGTAAACATAAGATAATCTTCCTCAAGCCTGCATAAATATCCTATATTGCTTTTACCAGAAAAACACACAGCAATTGTACTGAAGTAAAAATAATAAAACAATGAATTCCATTAACTAATGATATTTATTTCTAGTTTATTAAGACAAATGTGTTAAAAAATACTTAATAAAACTGACAACAAATTTAATAAGAATTATTTTTAATTTGATTAAAGTATATGCAATACTTTCAACAATATCAATCTGTTTTGAAACAGATGTAGTAAAGAAGGTTCTGCAATTTGTTTTTTATTAAACAATCAGAAATTTTTTCTACAATTAATATTTAAGTAATGGCAAAATTAAGTTAAAGTATAAATATTAAAATATAACTTAAAATCAAACATGTTGCAAGAAAAAATAATCTTCCGAACAAAAGTTTTCCTAGGAAATGTCCTATTCAACATCTCTACATTTTTTTCTGCCCTTTTGGTGCAAATGCACTATAGAATTGAAGACTTTTTGGAATATTTGATTAATGCTAATAAATAAGAGCCAGTGGCTTGTTTGAATAAAATTTCATCACGAGGAGTCTCGTGTATAAGAAAATCCCAACACTTAAAAGGTAACAAAACCGATTTACAAATATAAAAAAAAAATGTGTTTCATCGACAGCAACATAAATCTGTAACATTTTATAAAGACAAGTTGTTCTTAATAGTATTAAATTTACTAAGTAAAATATACCAAAATTCAAAAGGAACACCAATTAAAATGCAACGTGACGATTCAAAGTGAATAAAGGAATAGTATTTCTAGTGATATCCAATCAGCATACTTCACTTTCAAAGATTTTTAGATTCGAAATATAAATTATTTAATGAAACGGAAAATGTCAATGAAATGGAAAATATCACTCACACATGAAATGAAAGTTCTTCACTGGGCATATCTATTTGGAATGAGAAAAAGTGAAATTTCATTCCCTGTATTTCATGTTCTGCATTATAAACAATAACTTTTCAGCATTCTTAGAGGTTAATCGGTTTCGGTTATCAGTGTATATTCGCTTTACTCAACTGAAAAGTCTCTCTGAATTGACTGAGGTTGGTGGGGAGCTCAAATATTTCAATACGATATTCTTTAAACTTGGATATTCTTGTATATGGTGTTTCCACCATTCAATTGGATTCAATGAAAAATCAGAAATTAGACCATACCATTCACTGCATAAAGGGGTAGAGTATTATCGTCGATAGAATAAAAAAAAAAAGCATTGAGGAGTGCGCATTGGCTATTTATTGCTTTTTACTCTCTAGCAAATGTCAGAAAAAAAGGAAGAAGTGAGAATAACTAAAACTCTTAACAAGTAACTTATGTTATGGAAAAAAAGTACTATTTATTAGTATTTCGGTTCGTGTTTTACGAAGCATTCAAATATAACATCTGGAATTAATCAGATCATAAACTTGGAATGAAAAGAACATATTGCAAAACACGTATGAAGGATGTGTATGGAAAAAGGTTGGAGGAATGGTTTATGCTTATAAACTCGGCGCCAATAATACGGCGCCTCTTTCTGTGAATTGAAACTAAATGCACCTGCATCTTCTAGTTCATCTCTGAAGTTAGGGATATGCGAAAGCATAGTTCTCACGAAGGAACTTTTTTGTTTTCTAACTTGACTGCAATTTATGTCCAAGGAAAAAAAAAAGTGTAGGATGTGGTGTCCCTTTTGTCCGAAAAAGATCATTATTTTTTGCAAAAAAAATTATTTCTTGTGGATACCTGATGGCCGGATATATAGCCGGATATCCAAATGAAATTACCGGATGTCTGGTATTTCAAATCGGATATCCGACGGGGTTTCGGATATTGAAAAATCAGCCGGATATGCCGGATATCGGATATTTGCCGGATATCCGTTCCATCCCTAATTTTCAGTGAAAAAAATTGTGTGATAGGTACAATAAAATAAATTTATTTTAAAAGTAAAAAAGTAACTTCCACATAAATAGAAATTTGTTAAAGAACAGTTAATTTGAATGATTTATTTACATCAAGAAAAATATAAATTAAAGTACTTGGTTTACTATTTGATAGTTATATTAAGAAGTCAAAAGTACCTCATTTGTTAAGCCACTTATTCCATTTAGACATAATTTTCTTTTCACTCTCAGATGTTAGTTTATATTATATTCTTCCAATCTGAGTATTAAGTTCTGGAACATTGACAGTACAAAGAATGTTTCCGAAAGGAACCCAACAAGCATTGTTTTTGCTCATCATCACTGGAACTCATCATTAGGAATGCTCATCATTTTGCTCATTATTAGGAACTCAGCATTTCCTAAGTCATCACCACAATAACCTACGAGTAGTTTTTTCCTATAATTGGAGTACAGTTTTTGTCCAGGAATTAATAAATACCATATAATACTTTTACATATCTAGCCATTTGCAAGGAAATAGTTTGTAGGCAAGTTTTAATAGGCCTTTTATGTATTTTTCTTGGATCAGAACATATTCTAAACTAATTGCCATATACTTGATCAGTGCTGAATAGTGGTGTGAACAAATGCTGTCTGCCCTCAAACATAGTATCTCACGTTCTTCATTAGAAAGTTCTTCAACAGTATTGTGAAATATCTTTTTGACGGTGTATCTTTTTTGTATGACACTCAGAATTTGTAAAAAGATCCACACTGCACTTTTCATAAACGTTTGAAGACATGTATTTCCAGTATGACATTCCTACAAAAAAATGAAGGAGATTCTACCAAAATCTCCAGACAGCAAAAAGTAAACATAGTAGCAAAAAAAAAAAAAAAAAAAAAAATCATGGAAAACAACTGTAGCCCCTTAATCAGGTGATACCATAACACTTTTTTTTCACACATTCTAACACCCTTCCCACTTTCCCCAAAAAATAGAATCGTAATTCCAATGAGAAAGCAAAAAGCCTGCTTTAAGTAATGTCCTACCCACAATGTTAAATGTTGTTTTTTGAAGAAGAGGGGGAGGGAGGAGTTATGGATTTAATTCCCTTTCAGGGATGGGGTGGTCAGAGATAAGGAGACAAATCCTCACTTTATATCCCCCCCCCCCCTTCCCCACTGCAGTAATGGGAAAATATGCTGTTTGTGAAATTACCCAGTAGTGCCATGCCTTTGTAGGAAATAGATAACATTTCAAAGGCTAACTATAGTGATAGTGATAACATAAGAAGAACAACTTGGAACAAGAGAAAACAAATATAAGTTGGATATTAAAGCACAAAATTGTATTAGTATTAAATTCCATAAATGGAACATACCTTTAATAATTTTCATAAATAATTTCAGATAACACTTCTATTAAAGTATCGCATTGAAATAATTTCAGATATCCTAAAGAAAAGTAGATGTCGCATAGATTTAGCATCAAACAAGAGGAAATTTGCATTTTCTGGTTGATTATTTGGATAATTTTGAATATAGTATTTGAACTTATGAGAAGGACTAAATCAGAGATATTTATTGAGCATTTTAAAAATATTAAACAAATTTTTATAATGATTCAGTGTTACTTTTTTTTAATAGATGGATTTTTAAGTTAATTTTTAATTATTAATTTCAGTATTAATAGTAAGCCCTTATATATTAAAAACATATATTTATAAATATGACAATATTATTCATTAAAATGCATAACATAATTTAATGAGAGTTTTAGTTAAGATGGTAGCCCAAAAACTTTTTGCACCGAAATAAAAGCATAGTTGTAAGAAATGAAATCGGAAGGGGGGGGGGGGCTAAAAACAAAATAACCCACCCTAAAAATTTCACATTCTTATAGGAAATTTTATGCTCTTTAAAATGACATAAAGCAAAAAAAATTTAAAAATGGCAGAAAAAAGTTATAAGAGTATAAATCAAGCATGTTTTATGATTTCTGAACATGTACTTTTTTGACTTTTACCTCAATTTCCACCCCTTTAGAAGAACTCAATTATATTTTGCAAACCATATTTGGAATCTGCATTAAATTCTGAGCAAGTATGAAAAATTTTAGGTTTTTATTTCGATAACAGAGTTCCCACTCAAATCACAGAATGAAAATCAATGACAAATCACAGAATGAAAATCAATGACTTTTAAGGACCTAATTAATGTTTTCAAGGACCTTTGAAAATTTGTTTTCATAAAAAATTTATACATAGGCATTATGTCTATATATAAATTTTTAATAAAACATATTCTACCAAAAGAGTTACAAGTTGGTTGGCTAAAAACAAAATAACATTGTCTATATATAAATTTTTAATAAAATATATTCTACCAAAAGAGTTACAAGTTGGTAGATGCGTAATACAAATACGTCTTAAAATTCCGATATGGTGCAGATAAGTGGCGGTCATGTAGAAATAGCAAGTCTGATTTGGAATTTTTATAAATTTTGCAGTTGGTACTAAAACGACTGCAAGTCATGTATTATAATAGTGAAAGTGAGTAGTTCTTGTGGGATCTCGTCAATGATGTGGGGGTCCTGTTATTGAGTAACGGTTAAAGGCACCAATTCATTAGCGAATCACAGGAATTGCGTTAAAAATCCCCAGCTATTCTATTTCTTTGGTGTTATCAATACATAGCCAAGGTATGGGGTCACCGAGAAGGGGTCCCCTTTGAAGATCGCGCAGTGATCGCGTTTGGGGGTTGGCGAGCGTTAGAGAGCAGGGGGCAGAGCTCCCAAGTGTATGCTAAAGAAATAATATGCAACTTTTTAAAAAATAGTTTTGTTGGTAATGAAAAGTTTAAATTATTACGTAACATGAAACTTCTAATGGCTTACCACTACAAATCTCCAAGTAAATAGCGCCAAAATATGGATGAACGTGCTTTAAACAATACGATACAGCTAAATAGGGAAAAACAGACTTTTAGGGACTTTTTTTCAAAAAAGGGACTTTTAGGAAAAATAGGAACTTGTTGGGAGGCCTGTAACATCGATGGCCTCAAAGTTCTAAAAATAAGATGCATATAACTTAGAAGGGGAGTTTAAAACTTCTAATCTGAAATTTATTTAAGTATTCTGTAACAGATGATGCTTGTATAAAATTTTATTGATAGAATTTAGCCGTTTAAATAAATAGCTATAAGCAAAAGAAACTAATTAAACGATGGGTCGCAATTGTTTGATACTGACTAGATTGTTGTTGAGCTGATGTGGCATGAGAAGGAAAAAATTTTAGAAAATATTTAAGGACTACTGGCCACTGTTCAAGTATTCTTGCAACAGCTGGCCCTACAGTCAGCCATCTAGAGGGTGAATGTTTGATAAATCGATGACTTTTAACATTCAATTCTTTTTGCAACTTGCAATAATCCTCCCATCTTGCTGGCCAGCCATCAAAATAATAGTAAATGGATATTACTAGCTGCGTCACTTCATCACCCATTGCTTCTACAACTTTTTGAAAGGCATTGTGAACTTTATGTAAGCTGCATGTCTCAATATCAATTAAAGACTTCTCCCGAACTGCCAAAAGACTCTTGTTAATCTCAGGACAGTTTTGTTCACATATCTTTTCCAGTAGCATGGTCTAAAAAGATATTTCAATGTGCTTTTGGATAATTTTGTTTTCTGTCTCCGACCAACAACGAATTGCAATTTGCAACTCTTTCTTGCCACACTCGTTCGTTGTTTCATCAAAACAGAGTATAAGCTGAACCAGCTATATCTTTTACTACATTTTCATAGAAATAGGGTCCCAGTGCCTATATAATCAAATACATAGTTTTGGCTGCAGACAAGCAGAAACCTTCAGGAACACTAGAAGTGCCAAACATTCCACCAAATAAGTCTATAATGTCTGTACTGGAATGAAGAGCATAGTTAGAGATCACACACTTCATTGCCCAAAGAAGTTCAGCCTTTAGTGCCTTTTCTTTATTGGAACATTGAGAAGTAATGGAGAAGATGTGGATAACACAATTGGCAATACAGACGTTCCAGTAGAGGAATTAGCATCTGTAGTTCCCAAACAAAGCTCCAAGCTACATGAACTTTGACCTTGACGATTCAATATAGAACCAAACCAGTTCTGTTAACAGCATTCAACCAATCAACGCTAATTCATCGTAACTGGATGTGACAGGGATTTCTAGTCTGCCTTTCTTCCCTCTTGTGTTCGACAAAGAGGGAAAAAAGGGAAATGGCGCGTGCTGGTTACGTGGTACAAATATATTTTTAAAAAAAGGG
Organism: Linyphia triangularis; assembly: GCA_963978545.1. Lineage (NCBI taxonomy): Eukaryota > Metazoa > Arthropoda > Arachnida > Araneae > Linyphiidae > Linyphia > Linyphia triangularis. Next base: position 33,926,250 of record OZ021724.1, on the reverse strand, counting down.
ACTAAAGGGATCAAATGTTAAAAAAAGGGGACAAAAGGGACCAAAATAAAAAAAGGCACTTTAAGGGACTAAGGGACCAACACTAAACGCCCTGTATTTGCAATGAAACCAAAATGAATTGGAGAAAATCAACAGCAAACGTTGCATAATCTAAATTAAAACATACGACCGTCAGTTATCCTACATATATAGGTACTTTGCCTTAACGTAGTTGTATAATATATTAACAGTACACTTGTATTAAAATTGTAGTAAATAACTGAGACTGTTCTATTATATAATTCTACACCAGAAAATTAACCTTTTTTCGTTAATATAATAAACTATTATTAAGTCAGATTATGCAATTATGAAGCAGTCTCCATAATCAGGAGCTATTTATTATTTGGTAGACAATTGAAAGAATCTCTTAACATGCATTCAGAACAAGTATTATTTATCAAAGATATCACTCAAAATATCTCGAAATTAGCAAACACAACATTTATGTTTCCAAAGATATTTATAATTTATATGATTCTACACCACTGACCTAAAAAGAAGTACAATATACTTAGCTGGCCATATTCCAAAAAGGAAAGCGACACAGCTTTTAAATTTTATTTTTAATGTAAATTCAAGTTTTGTTTCAAATCTATCAATGAATTTCTAATAAATAGTATCATTTTTGAGTTACATAATTTTTTTTAAGGAGAGTAAAAATTTTCAAATGCAGCCCTCGAAATTAAGTAAAATTGTTCAAATAAAAACCTCATTGCGGAAAAAAGGTTGCCAACCACTGAAGTATAATGCTGATGACAACTTATCACTGGCACAAGCAAAATCCCACACAGAAGGTACAAAAAGATACAGCTTAATTTACTTCATATATTTAGACTAGTGAGCAGAGTGGTTATCTAGTGAAAAAAAAGTCCTGATTAGTTTCTATGCATTGACAAAATGAAAGAAAAATGTGTTGTTTGAACAATTTATCTGTGACACATGTCGTTTGTAGCTGCTTTTCTGCTACAGGCAAATCAAGGCATCAAGATTTCCTGTTACAGGAGAACCAAGATATGCAGGCTATCCAGCTCATGAGTCTGGATTCTTCTGTGATTTTATACTTTTGAGGCACATCAACCATTATTATGTTTCAGTCATTTGCACACAACAGTAACAGCTTTATGCATAGTTGAAATAGCGAGTACAATAAATTTAGAAATTAAAAGATTCAGTCCTACTGAAGGAAATACAAATAAACAATTTATATTATATAACTTTGAATTTCAGTTCAAATCATAGTTTACCTGTTTCCATAGAACATCAACAAACAGATATAGATGAGAACTAGATGGAGCATATTTTGAAAAGATTTTACGTGCACTGTCGCTAACATCTTTTGGGCTTGAGTTAACTTCTTTATGCATCACACAAAACAGAACAAACAGCTTCTGAAATGCAATTAGGTATCGACATTATTTAATTAATGGATGAAAATAATTATTAAAAGGAAAACTTTAAATAATACTTATTTGAATACATAATATTCAGCAATTTTTTAGTTTTAATAATTTTTTTTTAGTTTAATCTAAAGTTTTATAGTTGAAATCCATTTAAAAAAAAAAAACACCTACAAATCTGCAGCATTGTAGCGTATCTGATTGAAAATTCAGAGACATAAAAGGGTTGTTTTCATTCCATGCCTATTGTTAAAAAATATTTTCCAATCAAACTGACTTTACTGTAATTAACCTTAAAGTTTTAAGATATCTAGTCTGAAACCTGCACAACACATTTTTGAACAACAAAGCTTTAAATGAACTTGATTTCACAATTAGATTCATAACGTAAATAAATTTATTTTATTAAAAAAAAAAAAAAAAAAAAAACACAAATATATTAAGCATTTAATTTATTCTTTGAGTACTTTCCTTTTCAATCAGGTATGCACTTTATAGTTATTAATTATGACACACAAGTAAATTAACTGCTTTAAAAATATTTTGATATTCAAGTAAGCCCCTCTCGCTCTAAATGAATAATTCGGAAACAATATTTACAAAATTACTAACTTTAGTGCAGCAGTATTGTGAAGGTCTAACCAAGTCTTCTAAAAGGGCAACTTGCAACACCATGAAACAAAACTTTATATTATTAGGATCACGTCGTAATCTAGATATTATTTCAATTCCTTCATGACATTTAAACTGTTGAACCTAGGGAAAAAATAACAAAATTGAACTTACTTTAGAATACAGCATTTTTTTTTATTAGTGACCAAGAACTTTTTCACCATAGAAATTATATATATATATATATATATATATATATATATATATATATATATATATATATATATATATATATATATATATATATATACATACTAGAACTTCAAAAAGTTGCAATTTAAATATACGTTTCTAACAAAATCTCATTTAGTAAAAGCAGCACAATTCCATGATAAAATTTGACAACCTAATGAAAGGTTAAAGACAATAAAAATGAAAGTTTCTTTAGTATAATAGTAAACATATAACTACAAATTTTATATAGAAATTTGAAAAATAAATGTTGTATAATTACAACATGTTAAAAGTTAATAAATAGTTAGAAAGGTTTAAATAAGTTTATACTCGAGTGAAAAAATGCTAGGATACTAACTTCCAATAATATTTCATCAAAAGACATTGTCTTTTGCATAAAGAAACTCAACCAATCAATTGATGCATGTCCCACTTTAGTAGGTTCTTCCTCCGAGTTACTTCTCTGACGAGAAGGATTAAGATGTCCAGCTATACGACTGTTGTATAGGAAGGACATTTTTGCAAGTCCATATGCAGCGTTAACATGCTTTTGTAGAACAAGAGAATGAACACGAGCCAAAACAACTTCCTCAGGCTCAGATGCAAAATAGTTGGTAACTAAAACCAAAAAATCCTATTATTTTCTGCATCACTAACCTGATAAAAACATTTATTAGAAAAAGAAAACTGTTTAAAAATTCTAATTCTGCATTTTCAATTAAAACTTAAATAATTACTTTGATAATAAATAAGACAGGTAGTAGAGCAAAGTATTAGCAGTGTACCTAACCATTCAAAACCATACTAACTTCATTATGTTTATGTTCAGTTATTTTGAAAATTGTATTTCTTTGCCTTACTTACATGCTCAAATATAAATGCTGCACTTAGACTTTATCCTTTTTTAATATTTATTTTCTATTCTTTTAGCTAACGTGTGCAGTTAACTACTATCAGGTGCACAAGTGCACCTAAGTCACAAGACTTGGATGCACTTGATTTAAAAAGTTAATTTCGACCCTGTAATATACAATTATCTGAACTAATTTGTTTTAAATATTACTATTTCACAAATTATTCACAGAACAGAAACATTCAGTGCATTTTTAAGTTTGTTGGTTTACACGTTTGCTAAAAAGAATGTAATATTTTTAGTACTCATTAATCACATCCCAAAATAGGTTACTGACTATACATTAAAATACATTTTAACAGGTATTACTGAACATCCCAATTTTTAACTTTATTTTAATTTAGGTTTTATTTCTTCAAAGAAAGCTACTGCTTTAAATGTAGATTGCAGTTATTCTCAAATATCCATAGTTGCATGAATTTCAGTGCAACAGAAACAAAAAATGCAATATTAAGACTGAAAGTTTTTATTATATATACAGGGTTGACATGGTTTAAACCAATTGTTGTTATTTTTCTCCAAAAAAAAAAAAAAATATATATATATATATATATATATAATATATATATATTTTTTTTTTTAGAAATTAAAATTGTATTTTTATTTGTTTATTTATAATTAGACAATTTAAATTATTTGGTGTTGTAAATAACTTCTAGTTTTAACCAAAAGTTTTCCATTTCAAAGATCTTTTTTTTCCACAAGGAATTTATTCAAAATGCAGTAGTTATAGAATAGGGTGTATAAAAAAAAACTTTTTTTTGGAAATTCAAAATTTCAAGTTGATAAAAAGTTGCCACTATGGTCACATATTGACCAAAAAATATTTTACTTCAATTGAAAAATATTTAGGTCTCCTGGAATAGAACTGAAGTTTGATTATTTTTGACAAAAACAAAGATTTTTCTTCCTTTTTTAAAAAAACAAACATAAATAAAAAGCAAATTTATAGAATGATGGCAAATGCAAAAAAATGATATAAAAAGTTTAATGCTGATGAATTGAAAGAAGTTTAAGTAATTCTTACTGCAAAAGTAACTACAGAAAATGTTGAGAGAATTTTGTCTTCTTTTGGAGTTGACAATTGTTTCATAACGGAAGACTGTGTTTAGAAAAAACTGCAAAACTTGTTTTTTATTCAAAATGTTAAATCTTAACTGTTAAATCTGATATACTTTTTTTAAAAGGGACTAAAGAAATAAGATTCTAGTTTTTTTTTCTATTATCTTTTAAGAAAATAATTCACTAAATGAATTATAAATTTTTTGGTATAACATGACTGAGTGAAGATTTTGTAAATGAAAAATTATGCTAATATAATAAGTTATAATCTATTTAAAAAAAAATCTTGTAATTAAAGACTATTGAACAGTAAGTTTTTATATTAATCTCATAGACATATAAATGTTTTATAATTATTCAAAATTATCAATTAAGCTTAAATTACAGGCTACATTTTAAATTAGTTTCTGAAATAGAGGTTTTGTGTTTTAACAACCTTATTCTAAACCTTAAAAATATAATTTTGAACAATATATTACCATTACTGATGAATCTAAGAGCAATATTCCATGCATTATGTAGTAAACAATTACAATGGACGATTCCCGTATTTAATTTTTTTTTTTATTCAATTCTAAATGTTCCGAAAAGGCCATAAAAATAAAAATTTCTGCTCAATGCGCTTTTTCTTTTTTTTAATTTGCGATAAAAATTACCTTGTTAGAGGTTGGCGAGAAAACGACCCATTTCGTTGGTGATGAAAGTGAAAAACAGAGATCTCAAACATCTTGGCTTGAAATGCAGCAGCGGAAACCAGATTTTCAAGTTTCTCGCAAATCACGTCAACCTCTACGGAATGTGGCAATGGTCTACCAACGCCAGCTTTTTTAACGATAAGTATTTGGCACAAACCTCACGATAACCATAGAACTCTTTATGTCACGAATTTTGTTGACTGTTTGGATCGGACTCGTTTTGGGGCATTTTCTTTTCTTAATATTTAAATAACTAATTTTTTTAAAGAACTTTTGTTTATATATTTGGAATCAGAAAGAAATTCTTCATAAATATGTACTAATTTCACTCGTTTAAAAAAAATGTTGGAATTGTCCATTGTATCATACTGTATACATTGAACTTAAAGAATAGTATCTCTAAATAAAATATTAAAATTTAATATGAATTCATTTATAAATATGTACACATGTAATTAGAAAAAGGAGTCACCCCCCCCCCCCACCTCATTCCCAACTGCATTTTGCTGTCTGGATTGCATTAGCTCCAAGACTATTAACTATGCTTTTAGCTTGTACGTTCACTGAATAAGAGTCAAAAGGTAATATCTGGTGACTTTGAAGCCTTGATCTTTAAGTCATCAAACACGATACAAAATTACTTCAACATGACGATAGCAAGCTGACCACATCCCAATTTCTTTTTGCACAATGACGCAGGCAGAAGTAACATAGCCTGTGTTGGAAGAAGTTGTATCAAACAATATGTTCACAATTATTTATGTGTATTGTAAAGATGCTAAGTGGTGAGCTGCTCATGTATTAAGTCAGTAATGATTGGGCCACAATTATGATGAGTTTCTTGGGGATATGCAGGTGTATCGTTTGCTGGTGAACATTTCCAACTACTATGGGGATATTTTCCTCTGCGTTGTACTTAATGGGCAATGATATTGAAAGTTTTAAATCTCAAAACAGAGTTGTATTTATTTAGGAAAGCACCCCATTTCCTTGCAGGTCATTGAGATCTCCATTGTATCTGCTGTTGTGTAAGATGCAACAATTGAAGATGTCTCTCCTCCTAGTTATGTAATTAATGCTTTTGTATATGCTACCTGTTGTCCTGGACTCATATTTAAGCATGTTGCTATGAAACAAGGTTAGGTTTCTTCATAATGTCATGTGGGAAGTCGTTCCTGTTCTTTTATTTCGATGATAACTTCCAATACTTGTTGATGGTCCTCCAAAAGTGGTTTTCTACATCATTTGCATCACTTAATGTTAAGGATAGTTTATCTTCCATCTATCTTACCTATGGTATTCAGTGTTTTACCGATATTATTTTCTATAGTATTCAATGCATATCTTTGGTTAAAGGGTATCACTCTTAATTTGTAATAGTCATCAAGAACTTTTATAATTTTTTAACAAGCTTTCGTTTTTCACTGGTTATTGGAATATTACTTTTTCATAAAATAGCTTTGCTCGTGGAAAGACTAATTTTGCAAACTCCTTATTTTCTTGGACACTTACTAGAATATGGTACGTGATATACCTCAGTACTTGCAAATTATTTTTAAGTTTGGATTAACTTATTTTTGATTAATCATAAGCTATCTTGCTATGAAGAAAAAAAATATTTGCATTATTATATAATTGGTGGTGAGTAAAAGAAAGTGAGTGAACCACTGCTGTGGTAATAAAAAAAATAAAAAATATGTTTCTATCCAAAAGTATTATTGGGGAGTTGGGTAATAAAATTTGGTAAATAAAATGTATTGTAATATATTCAAATGTACACTTCAACACTCTTTAAAGGTGGTGCAGGTTCATCTAGTTGTTTATAAAATATGTAAATAATTTAGTATGAAAAATACCGATTTTGGTGACTTTATGTGAAAAATCTTAATTTTTAAAGTTGTTGTGGACCCCCTAAAATTGTTTGAAAAACAAAAACAATTGATATGGTAACTTTTTAAGGGTAATGGAACATTTTGAGATTGGGGACAAAGTGATTTGTTTCGAGAGGGGTGTTTGATGCACCCTAATATGTACAGTAGGGTGGATCGTTCTTCTATGGAGGAAAAAAAAATTATTATTAATCAAAACCTACCAATGGGGAAAAGATGTTCTATGGTAATGAGATTAGGGAAAAAATAATTAAAAAAATTAATTTTAAAATTTTGCACTGCCACAAAGGGGTTGAATTTTCGAAAAAAGTGCAAAAAGTCCTAATTTTCGTTAAATGATTTTACATTAAAAATAATTGTTTTTTACAATATCATACCTGCCAACATTGGTATTTTCAAATTAGTACAATTTTTACGGAACAAATATTTGCATTCCTATGATTCATGGAAAGTCAAAATAGCGACAATATTTATGAATGTAATATAGAAATAATAGTAATTCACTTGCAAATGAAAAAAAAAAAAAAAATGCATATTTAATTGCTCCCAAATATAACAAATTGTTACATTTTAGCACAGATTGGAAATTATAAAATAAAATACTAACCAGGATTTAAAAATTAATCAAATTTAAACTATACGATGAAATCTCTGAAGAGGTTTTACACACAATTATCATGCTTTATGACACAAAAACTACAGTGAAACATACAAGGAGTCAGTGGTATTCAAAGTGTTTAATCACACGCACAAATATCAATTATGCATGCTTTCGAATTCTTATTATTACATTTGTTGTTGTCACTGTGTTTTTTTAGAATTGATATTAACTATGACATCAGTAAATCCTCCATGAGAAATCTTAATATCAGATGCATAGATAGAGCAGAATGCAAAATTTGTTCATTTGCTTGAATTTATGACGATTTGAAGTAAACTGCTTGGTATAAGACTCCAAAAAACTTGATTAAAAAAAAAAAAAAAAAACGGTTTTAAGGAAAAAACGAAAAGTATCGTGAAATCCGTACGATTTTTTTAGCTGTTCGTACAACCGTACAAAATAGTAAAAATCCGTACATTGTACGGATAATCAGTACAAGTTGGCAGGTATGCAATATAAATCCTAAAAATGTGATGATTACTGAATAATTAGTAGTATAATGTACATTTCAACCTTTTTTGACCCAACTCCCCCCCCCCCCCTACCACCGTTGAATCAGCCCTACAACCCTATAGTACAGTTGTCAGCGGCTTACGGGCTTACGGAATTCGACGTCTAATCGGTGAGCGCTGTTCTTGTAAATTAAATTACAATTTTATTATGTGACATTTGTTTGTTTGTGTACTTGGACTAATACTGTACTGTGACGTTGATAAGAAAAGACATGATTTGTCCTATATTTGGGTCAGGCTGTAATATGCCCACGATTATACTTTATACGTACGAAAAACGTAATAAGGTGCGTATATTGGCATTCAAAAAGAGAAGCAAAGTACAGTGTATTTAAATACACTTTTCTTCGCCTGTCAATAAGTTGCAAGTAAGTTAGGAGAGACCTGGAAATGAGCTTTTTTTAATATCAATAAATCACCACTACAGCATTTTGAGAAAAATAAGTTCATACTACGACAAATATCGCACTTTCAAAGCTAGAAAATTAACTGAAAGCTATCTCAGGGAAAGCACATTGCAAGTTTTGTTCATGTGTCGACTTGGTTGTTTTCAGATTCTCTGGTGCCGTCAGCAACACAAGGGCTATAATGCGCTGAAACATTCGTCATTTGACAAGCCAACATACATTTACAAACTCCCATGCCTTATATGGGACTCGTACCCGCAACTTCGCGGTCTAGAATCTAGAACAGTAACCACTATACCGTTTGGTCGGCTAGGTCATGCGTCGACAATGACATAGATACAACAATGTTGGTTGCGATAATAGGTGGTCTGTAAACACAGGTATCAAAGAAGGTGTTATACGAAATATGGAACTGATTTTGAAGCATCCACTACAATGGCAGTTACAAGCCAAAGAGTGACCGTATGCGAGACACTACCTGTAGTTTCATTCACGTAAACACAACCTATGCGAACTGACTAAGAAGAAAGACTTAAGTACTGATCAACTGTGCTTAATGGAAATTTGTGAAGCCATCACTGGGGACAAAGCAGCCAAGGGCTGTTGAAGAGAAACTCTGGAAAGATTTGCCACACAAGGTGGTTTACCACCCCCAACAGAATTCTCATGTTCTATTTGGCTTAGAAGAAGTCCAACCAAAGCTTTATTGACATTAATTACGTTCATCGTAAAAGTCTAGCCACCTATGTGGCTCAAGATCAAAACCAAAACCAAACAATCGGTAATCTATGGCGCAGAGCATTGGCATTAATCAATCTTTCTATTGCATTATTTCTCAATTGATTTGAAGAAAGTCATTGATACAGTAATTTTTGAAACAGGGGTTTGGGCTTTCTTGAAAATATCCTGATATCAATGCTAGCTGACAACAGAAATAACACAAAGGAATCGGTCCTCCAAAGAATTTTGAATTTGCGCAAAGTCAAACGGTCTGCTGCAACCCAAACCCTTTTAGTGATTAATATTCGTATCTTAAACATACCAACTTTTGACCCTTGTGTGGCAGATTATGTGAACTTGATTAAGTGGGAGAATGTGACAGAACGATTTAGTGATGACATGATTTCAGGAGCAATAGTAAACCCAGCAATCATTTCTGCGGGTATCCCTGTCGTACTCAGGCTACAGAACGAATAGTCACAGAAGCATTTTCTGCTGTAAGCGGATCATACAGAAGAGATGGGGTAAAAAGAAATAGCCTGGAATCACGAAACCTAAATGCCAGTTTTCAACACCAAACGTGATTACCGTTTACTGTAATTTCGAAGATTTTTGATTTTTCTTGATTTCATTCTTAAGAAGCTGTAATATGTTCCTGAAGCTTTTTTTTTCTGTAAAAATTTAGTATATGTCCTCTCATTCCAATAAACATTTAAAAGTACAAAAGGCCTGTTTCACTTAAACAAAAATCACTTTGACATTTTACCATTATAAAGCTTAAATACTAAAACTTCCATCCCCCTTGCAAAGAGTTTAACATACAATTTATTATTTTAATTTTATTTTTCCCTTAATTAATGTACCTCAGAACATCTTTTCTGTACAGGTAGGTTTTGAAATTCTTAAAAAAAAAAATTCAATTGACTGACTTTTTGCTATAAAAAAAGCTGAAATACCTTAATTTCATCCTCCTTGTGGCAGTATTGAACTTGAAATTTAATTTTTTTAATTATTTTTCCATGTATCTATATACCATAGAACATCTTTTCCCCATAGGTCGGATTTGAAATTCTGAAAATTTTTTTTCGATCCACCCTAATGTACAGTAGGCTTTCTTGCCCATTTTGTGAAAATTCCTTACGTGATTGAGAAAAATGGATGCCATGTTTGAAATCAGCACACCAAATAATGCAAAATTCAGTCATTACATTATTACTGCAAACAATTTTCTATGACTCAAATTTTGCAGGCCTGTGTTACAGGCAGGGCTCCAGAAAAATATTTTCTTCCTGCGTACACAAATGCCATATCCAAAAATTTCCTGTGAGTCTGCGGGCTTTAAATTATACTGCTGAAGAAAATTAAATGTTACGTACTATTGAGAATTAAAAGTTGTTTAATTAAAAATCTTCTTGGCATTGATTTTGGAAGCACCACTCTGCATCGGTTTCCAATGGCACATTTCCAGTTGCAATATTAGGTCACTGGTACTGGGTTGGCTTAAAGGTTAAACTTGTGAAACGATAGCAAACACTTATGCTTGTCTACCATGCCTCCTTTCATAACTATTTTAATTTTTGTGCTTTCGATTTAAATGCTGTGAATAGTTTTGCTCCAACATTTCTTGCAAATACGACATTTTATCTTCATTGTCTTGCTTGGATCACTCCTTATCATTTTAAAGAAAAATGTGGTTTCTTTTAAATTACAATAGAATATCCAAGAATTCTTTCAAACTAAAAAGAAGAACGAAGGAAATACACTCTCAGTGTAATTACATGTTTCAATAGGTTCAGATTCCAAAATCAGGAAATAAAACCCCCTTCCCCTCTTATGTCAACACTTCTCCCTTCCCTGTCCAACCTAACTGGAATTTCTCCTTCCTATATAGAAGTAACAGGTGGTGAACTATATGGAGAATAGCATTAAAAAAAAAAAAAAAAAAGCATTTGACTATAATTTCTTGCGGGATCCAACGATTTCCTGCGTACATCATACGCGCGTACGTCCATTTTATCGGACTCTGGTTACAGGTCTGGTTAAATATTCCTTATAAACTTCTTTTTTTAATTTCAAACCACCAAAATGCTGAAATTTGATTTTGAATGATTAATTACAGAACATTACTGAGTAATTAATTGTAGAGAATGAATGCAGAGCATAAGTCATATGATGAAACAGAAGAAAGCAGCTGCTTCTTCACTTTAAATTTTTTTTAATGTTCTTATCAGCAATATCAAAATGTGCTCTTTGTTTCACCATATTTTGGCCTATAATTGTACTGCATGGTGAAACAGACATTTAGCTTAAAAGAAATGGAATCAAATTGAGATTGAAATTAAAGAATTTATAGCCATATAATACAAGCATTACAAAAACATGCAAATTTACCTCCAACATCATCAACAGCCACAGTTCCTTTAAATATTCCATCCCAAGAAGTATAAGGATTATGCCATGGGCTTTCAGCAATTTTGAGTACAGCATGATAAACATCAGTACAGTTAGGAGTGATAGTAGAGAATTTCATGTAATAGGATTTATATGCATATAACACATCCTGCTTTTTTGATTCCTTCCATTTTGGGTTTAGCATAAGCAAAAGAGTTTGTCTGAAAAAACAAAAGCATTAAAACTTTAATCACACAACCAATGGGTAATTCCACATCAAATCAACCAATGGTCAAATCAGCAGGTCAATGAATTTATTCATTTTTGGTGTAAATGTAGTATTAGTACATTGAATTAAAAAAATCATATTTTGAGATTTTTTTTTCAAAGTTATGTATTTTTGAAAATTTGAAAAATTCACAAATTTTGCATAATTTAACTATCTTTAAATGGTTGTAACTCAAGAACTAATCAACCTAGAGAGCTGAAATTTATGTCAGTTTATTCAGTTTTATATTGTCTTTAATAAAATATATAACACATGACAAAGTTTTTTTTAAACAATATTTATTTTTTTAATTAAAAAGTTTTTTTTTTTAATTTAAAATCGGAATTTTAATTTTTTTGAAAAAAATATATTATATTTAACCATCTTCTACAAACATTCTTGCAAAATTTCAAGATGGTACTCCCATGGTATCATAGGGAAAAAAAATTCTGTGAGTAACTCTCTGGCTGATGCACGGGACATTTTGGCTCTTTTTTCTACTCGTAAATTGATAAGATTTATAAAACTAAGGTGAATCTAATAGTTATGTTTTCATTTTATATTATATTACTTGGTGACAAAGTTATACGGAAAAATAATTATTTTAAATAGGTCAAATATGCATTTATATCGTCCGACGCACAGGATACAGACGTGTCCCGGGCGTCTGACGATATAAATGCATACGTGACCTAGTTAAAATAATTATTTTTCCAGATAACTTTGTCACCAAGTAGAGCTATATAAAACAAAACCAAAATTGCTAGATTGATAATGATTTTAGAATTCTAATTTATGAGTAGAAAAAAGAGCTAAAATATCTTGTGCTTAAAACAGAGAATTGCCCATGTATGATTTTCTGCACAATTTTTATATAAAAAAATACATGTTGTCAAAAAGCAATTTAAGTATCGAATGTGGCCCATTTGAGTGTAAAATACTGTTTTCTAGTCATGTAAGTAAATATCAATATTCAGATGAAATAATAGTCTGCCATTTGTTACACTATTTGAAGAAAAAGGTGTCTTGTCGATTCCAGTCTCAAAACTTGGTAAAAGTTTATCTCCTCAAACAACTATTTCAGTGAAGAATTTTTATGACGATGATGAAGTAAGCATACAAATGCCTGGTAAAAAGGACTATGTTTCTGTGGGGAAGGATGCTTTAGGTAAGACAATTCATATACAAAAGAGACTAATTTTGGGAAACTTACGAGAAGTTAATTGGCTTTTCAAAGTTTGCAGAGTTGAGACCGAAAAACTGTAAGATTGCTGGTGTCAGTGGTACACATTCTGTGTGTGTCAGCATAGCACACCATAATATTAAATTGATGATTGCTAGAGGTAATTTACGTAAAATCAAACTACCTAAATCTGATAATCCTCTTACAACATATAATGAGAATGCATGGCTAACATTATGTGCAATCCCCTCCAGAACAGTCATGGGTTTTAAACAACTATGAAAACTGTTCCAAAATTGATGATTTTAAAGAAGCTTTGATGGGATGTCTTGCAGAAGATATGAATGATGAAAAATGTCACGTATAAACAACGGTTTATTGTTGATCATTGCACCTTTGAGACCATTGCTAAACCACTTGAAGATTTTAAGCAAGAGTTTGGTAAACAAATAACACATCTAAAACGACAATCGATTGTTGTTGTTTTTTCTGAAAAGAATTGTCAATGGAAAAAAATGATTCTTTTAAAAGATCAAGTTAAAGAAGAGGTTAAAGTTTCTTTCCTTCATCCAAAAGGACCATCAATATCATTCACATATTCAAGAAAAGCAGACCATCAGTTCCAAAAAACTTTATTTTGTGTAAATTGAATCCTATTACTGCAACAGATTGAACATGCCAAGTCCCGAAACAGGAGATGATAAGAGCTACAAAAATGTTACTCCAGAAAAAAAAAATACTGTTTTAAGATGGCTGCTTCATTGCAGCAATGTGGGAGTTTAACTTAGCAAACTTTTAGCATTAGAATGTAAGTAAACGGTTTATTTTTGAAGTTCACCACCTTATATTGCTTACCTATTACAACCCTTAAGTTTAAATGGTAATGTGCAAGAGTTTTACAGAATTTACAAACATATAGAACAGATATTTTTATTACCGTAGAATAGTAATAAAAGTACTGTAACAGTTTGGAAAAATTTTTGCTTTAAAATGGTTAATTTTACCAAATAAATAAAATATTGTTAAGAAATTTTGTATATTTGTAAATATTTCGTATTGTTAATTTTGTAAATAGTAAAATTTATGTACATTTCGCATAAGGCAGTGCAATAGTTCGTCGTTAAGTTGGTTTCCCGGCAATAGGGGTGTTATCGCTTGATAACGGGTTTTACAGAGGTAACTCAGGAAGCGAGTTTCAAGGGGCAAGGCATTTAACATTATCAGGGTTCCCACACTTATTGAAGAAAAAAATTCAAGGACTTTCAAGGATCTTTTTAAGAAAATTCAAGGACCTTTTTAGAAAAATTTAAGCACCATAATTTTAAATACTACATCAGATGTAAAATTACAAAACAGAGATTATCGGTGGTCAGGGGTGTAGTGGAGTGGAAACACGAGACAATGGCGATCCTTTACATTTATAGAAGGCGGAATGATGTTCCCTCATCTAATTTTTTCTTCTTCTCTTTACGTAATACTGAATTCAAAGCCAAGTAAGCAAACAAAAAAGTCATTTCGTGGGAATTTGCTTTCATCTGTGATCCACAACTGCAGAGCTGATCAGGCAAGTTCTAGTTTTTGTAAAACACTTGAAAGAGGCGCAGCAACAAAAAAAAAGCCATTTCTCCTTGATTAGAAATGAACTGACATATATGTTTACATCTAGCTATGATTCATTCAATAGCAATCATCCTCTTCAACGAATGATCTGTATTTGTGGAGGAATTCCAGACGCCAAATTTTTTATGGTTCGTCGTATATACAGTCGAAAACTTCCATACACAAATTCACGCCAAATATCTACATTTTTAAAGAACAAAACTTTGGCCTAACACATACAGTTCTTTGCGCCCTTTCCTTGAAGAATATTTCGCCTCCTCTAATTTTAACGGGAAAACTAACCGATTTATCAACAAAAGCTATGTAACTTTTTTTTAAATTTTTATATCACGGATTTAATAAATTATTTGTAAATCTCTCAACGTACCTAACAAATGAATTCGTTCAAGAGGAAAAAACAAATGACCATAAAAGTTTTTTTTTTTTCACAATACAAAAAAGTTAAGCAAACCTGCGGTTCTGACGGAATAAACTGGTTAGTGCTAAAAATCCAGATAGGTAAGAGCAGAATGTTGATATTTTGCATTGGCTTTTAAGGTGTTTTGAGATCACGGAACTATACATTTATATTTTGTCAGATATTGGGAAATATTTATTTTATTCCCAGTTATTGGGAAAATCAAACTGATAACTTGTTTGAACATGAAAAAATATGTTATAAATAGTATTGATTTTTAAATCCTTTATATTAACTTCGCTTTTGTATGTTTGTGAATTTGAATGTTTAGTTCAACAAATAAAATGTTGCTTGAATGTATAGTAAAGAGCGCTCTGCTATGCTGTTGTGACAGAACTGAACAGTTGTTAACTTTGTTTCACTTTAACTTGGCAGTACTGATAATGCTACATTAGCCAAATTGCAGCCCTTCACAACTCAGTGTTGAAAAGGGGTTCCAAGGCTTGCGCCAAGAGCAGAGGACTACTAAAAAAAGTAATACGTAGCAAAAATTAGTAATTTTAATAACATGTATTTTATTCAATTCTTATGAAAATAATTTTATTACAATTTTTATATTTTATAAAAAAAAAATTGAATCCGTGGGTTCCTTAATAAAAGCTGACTTAAAACAATGTTATTTAGTGCAGAAAACGCTACGATTTTAATTTTGCTCCCATATCATATAGAGCACTCTCACCATTTTTGGAGTGTTTTCTATACCCATTTTCATTGTAAGGGGTGCCAAAACTCATTCTTGCACACATAGCATTTTACTCCAAGGTCGGTCCTGTATATTTGATTTTCCTTATTATAAAAGTGCTAATGGTTTTGCAAATGGGTATAATACATCGAAATTGGGCTGCAAAGAAGTAGGAAAGCAATTCAGATGTACTACTTTAAAATGCAAAATTAAATTGCTTTTCAGTTTGAGAATGGGAAAGTTTTATATTTACAGTTATTACAGAATTTACTCCAAAAATGTAGCAGCAGTTCTTTAAAAAAAATCATACATTGGCGGCAATAAGGGGAGGGAATTTCGCCGATCTTTTTTAAAATCTAGTGATTTTGATGGCCATATCATATATATTTTGAAGTTTGCTTTCTCCTCCGATTTTTACCCATTTTTGACTCTTTATTGTCTCCTAATCGTCAAATATGTTGAAATGACAAAATCGAACTGGATAAGATAAAAAAAACAGCCCAAGCAAATCTGGCAAGTAATGAGTCTACATTGAAATATCCCGCTTAAAATTAGAGATGATTGAGATGGCACACAAATTAATATTTTATCAAGAAATTTTAAGTCGACAGATGGATTTGAATTTTCCAATTATTTTATTAATGGAGCAAATTTGGAAAAGGAAAGGAAGGATCTATCAAGCAAGAGGAACTTCTCTACATTTTCTTTTTTAGAAGGAGAAAAGCCATAAAACTTTCAATCAACTTCTGCAACAATCCCAATCTTTTTCATTCATTTTGAAAACCGATTTTGAGGAGCTACAGAATCTGGGAATTTATCCAAACCCATTGCATGTCTGACATTTTGGAAAATTGTTGTAAAATTTTTTTAAAAATTTGTGTCAATAATATGTTTGAAAATGTGTTATAATTCTTTATAAAGTGCTAAACAATCTTTTAAAATGGGTTGTCCAAAGCAAATTATTTAAAAATCCATATAACTTAATAGTTCAAAAAAATTATTTGAATAAAAGAATAAGTCAAAACACTCAATTTTTTTTTTAAATTTTTTTGAGGTACTCAAGAGTTATTTTGAGATTATTATTATAGTAATATTACCAAAACTATTTAAAGTTGTCGTTTTTACCCCCCCCCCCCAACACACAGAAAAAATATATATACGTTTGTAACGACGCAACATAGCGTTCCCACACTTTTTTATTTTACACTACACCACTGTCATTGGTCACTTAAAAATTCAAGGACTTTCAAGGACCTAATCCTTTTTTCAAGGACTTTCAAGGACCAAATTTCATAAAAAAAAATTCAAGGACTTTCAAGGACAATGGGAACCCTGATTATGGTAATGGGAATCTCGCCAAATTGGCGAGATAGAGCCAAGTTGGCAATGATTTTGGCGACTAATTTTTGTCGCTAAATTTGGCGAGAAATCGCCAAATGTCGCCAAACTTGGCGACCATTTTTGCTACATGTATCCCACGTACATGTATAGGATTTTTCGACTACTATCTGGAAAGTTCTCCAAATGTCTATCTCTGGAAGGTTCACGTGTGTTCGCCTCCCCTATATATAAGCCCGGCCATGAGATGAGTCAGTAGTTCTTGGATTTTGAATCACTGAGTTAGTTGACTGGAGATACTAAGCGAACTGTATTGCATTGTCTTTTTGCGGCAATTTAGCAGTTGATGTCAAGTTTTTAAACTGCTGTTTTGTGCTCTATTATTGTGAAAAGAGCTGTATTGTGTCTACTAGAACGAGAAGTTCTGGAGCTGTAAGAGAACTGTGAAGAGTTAGTTATTTTGGAATAAATTTCTGCAAGTCTTGATCTGCTTTGGCTTCAAATCTTTCGAACCCGTCCACGCAACAATATAATAAAATAAACACTAATATTTTGTTTAGTAACTAAGCTAAACTTGCATAAATGGAAAATATTATCATTTTAGACATGAATTTATACTCAAATTACATTTTAACATCAGATAATAGTTTTTTTTAAAAAAATACCCAAACCTACATACAGATATAATTTTTTTTGTTTATGATAAAATAAGAGTACCATCGTGAAATTTGGTGAAAATGTTCCCAAGAGATGGCCAAATATAATGTTTTTTTTTCAAAAAAAATAAAAATTCTGTTTTCAAGTTTTTGAAAAATGTATAGGACAAATTTACAAAAAAAAAAATATTGTTTCAAGTAAGTTGATCATGTTATATATTCAATGAAAGACAGAAAAAAACTGAACAAAATGACACAAATACCAACCCTTTAGGTCAAATAGTTCCAAAGTTACAGCCATTTAAAGATTGTGAAACTATGCAATATTCGGGAATTTTTCAAAATTTAAAAAATTCGTACCTATGGAAGGAATCGAAGGAATTTTTTTTTTTAATCGCACTGTTTTCATCTCGGAAGTAAGTTCAACACACAGACAAAATATTAAAACATTCCTACACATTGAGCTGAAAAATTATTTTTTTATTGGTTGATTTCGTGTGGAATGACCCCAATTAATAATTTGTTCAGCGCCTCCTGAACTGGTTTCCTTACAGTAGCATATATCGGCTTCAGCTTTGCCAACTGAAGGGTAATTAACCGCAAACCAGATATTTCTATACCCGATTTGTATAAAAATACATTTACTCAAGTATTTTACATCACTGTTAGCACCTCCTATCAGTTTTAAATCTAATGTTGATATTCTGAAAATATTTCCCTTTGCATATTTGCTAAAAATATTTAGCAATAAAAAAACCTTTTCCTACCTATCTACCCCAATATTTTTTACCATGTTACAGGAAACAAACTTTTTCTTTTATTTCTAGTCTTTAGTAAAAGAGGAATTTGCATTTTTCTTTAGGTTGCTTGCAGTAATGTACTGAAATTTCAAACAAAAAAACTAGACACTCCGATCAAAAAACACTTTGAATTATGTAAAAATGCCCAAAAGTTAATTTTAAAATGAGAAGATGAACTCCATCAACAATTAAATTCATTGGGAGTTTTCGAAAAAATAAAAAAACTTAAAAGCTGAGAAGAATTATATTAGAATGTAAATAAAATAAACTTTTACAGAAACTCCACGAAGAACATATAGGCATAGAATATGGAGAAAACACCAACGAAAAGATCTTGCGAGTTTAAAAAAACTTAAGTCCACAATTTCAAATAGAACTGAAAGCCAAGAAGCATTTAAGATGGGAAAAAAATCAGCTAGAGCAAAAGCTACAATTAAGACATCTTTAGAAATATCTATTAAAAAAGAAAGATTAAGGAAGGCTAAGTGTGGATAGGGGAAATGCTTAATTTGGCAAGAAAATTCTCCATTCTATTCCTCTCCATCAGCCCTTTGGAAAAGCTGTTGCTAAAGTGAAACTAAAATTACCAAGAGAATCTGAAAAAAAAAGTCAGCAGCAATAGCTGAAGTAATTGCAGATTTGTTACCATCAAAGAAAAATCGTTTACTGCACTAACAATCGTTTACTAACTAGACCCGAAACCAAAAGACAAGATCAGCTACTTTGCCAGGAACTTGAAAGAAAGTACAATGATTTTTTTTAGAGATGACCATTAGTAGATTGTGTTCTGGACAATGTGGTGATTATTTAAAATGATAAAGCCAAAACAAGTATCGTACCTGCCAACATTGGTTGGTTGTATTCAGATTATCTGGCGCCGTCAGCAACACGAAGGCTATAATGCGCCGAAACATTCGTCATTAGGCAAGCCAACATACATTTACAAACACCCATGCCTAACACGGGACTCGAACCCGCAACCTCGCGGTCCAGAAGCTAGCACGCTAACCACTATACCGTTTGGTCGGCCCTGCCAACATTGGTATTTTCAAATTAGTACAATTTTTACGGAACAAATATTTGCATTCTTATGATTCATGGAAAGTCAAATAGCGACAATATTTATGAATGTAATATAGAAATAATAGTAATTCACTTGCAAATGCAAAAAAAAAAAAAAAAAAATGCATAATATGTTTGTAAAAAAAAATGCATAATGTTACATTTTAGCACAGAATGGAAATTATAAAATAAAATACTAACCAGGATTTAAAAATAAATCAAATTTAAACTTTATGATTAAATCTCTGATGAGGTTTATGATTTAATCTACATTACTCCCAAATAATATGCTTTATGGCACAAAAACTACAGTGAAACATACAAGGAGTTGGTCGTATTCAAAGTGTTTAATCACACGCACAAATATCAATTATGCATGCTTTCGAATTCTTATTATTACATTTGATGTTGTCACTGTGTTTTTTAGAATTGATATGAACTTTGACATCAGTAAATCCTCCATGAGAAATCTTAATATCAGATGCACAGATAGAGCAGAATGAAAAATTTGTTCCTTTGCTTGAATTTATGATGATTCGAAGTAAACTGCTTGGTATAAGACTCCAAAAAAACTTGATATTTTTTGGAGTTTTATACCAAGATTGTTTAACATGGATATTTTAAAATAAATAATTAAGACTAACAAAAAGCTGAAAACCGAAAGTGCTTTACCGAGATAACGAAACAGTCGTTCGGTGCCGCCAACACAAATGAAAACAATGCATCCCGGCGCCGCGATTTAGTGCTATTATTTATGCGCAACGTTGGAGCACAGTCCAAAAGAAGGAAAAATAAAAAAACTAAAGCACTTTCAGTTTTCTACTTCTTTGTTAATCTCTAAAGTTCGAGGCAACGAAACAGTTGTTTGGTTCGCCAGGTCTCGTCGGCAACACCATTGAAAACAGTGCATCCCCGGCGCCGTGGTTTAGTGCTATTATTTACGCACAATGTTGGAGTCCGGTTCAAAAGAAAGAATAATAAAAAAAAACTAAAGCACTTTCGATTTTCTATTAACCTGTAAAGTCCGAAACAACGAAGCAGTGGTTTGGTTTGCCAAATCCCGTCGGCAACACAGATGAAAACGTGCATCCCTGTCAACGCGCTTTAGTGTTGTACATACGCGCACCTTGGATTGTGAATATTTTGACTGACGCGGCAACTTTGGAAAACCGTTTCGGTTTCGTTGGTGACTTGAATATTAAAAGAAAAATAAAAAAAAAAAAATTTAAGGAAAAAACGAATAGTACCGTGAAATCCGTTTGATTTTTTTTAGCTGTTCGTACAACCGTACAAAATAGTAAAAATCCGTACAAGTTGGCAGGTTAGTATGCAAAAACATAATACTGCTTCTTACAAAAGGCAAATTAATGCTAGATCGATGGCAGAAATTTGTGCCCCACTCTTCATAACGTACACCTTTGGATAAATATAAATTAATAATTTTAAGTAATTCACTACTTACACTTACAGAAGAAGATATCAAATTCCCTATGTTTAAGGCTGTATTCTACTGTAGAATTTTGAAAAAAAAAAAAAATCGAAATTTTTTTTCCTTCATATTTTCAAAGTTTAGATATTCAAAAATATGTCATTAAAAGGATTTTTCAAAATTCCTATTATTTCATGAGTTATAGCCGTTTTAGTGACGTGGCATCGGTTCCGGTCCGACCGCTACAAGTTAACAAAAGACGGTAGGCGTTCCCGAGTACCTACTTATGTCATTAATGAGCATTTTGAAGTAGAGGAAGGATTCTTATATGGAGCAGGAATCGCCGATTAAAAATATGTAAGTATTCTGTACCATTCTATAAGTAAAATTGTCGAAAACTTGTCTCAAAACTTTGAACGCGTTTTTCTCGGAACTACTTTTTTCGAGCTGGCGATAAGGATATCTCGAGTTCTAATGAACTGATTTACTTCAAATTTGGAGAGGATGTTCTCTATACATCGCTTCATCTCGTGAACCCTGCCCAAAACTATAACTTCTCATTTAGTATTTTTTAAAAATTCGGAATTGTTAAAAAAATATGGAAAAAAAAAATTATTTTTTTTTCAAACTGCCGCCATTTAAAAAAAATATATTTTTTTAACTTATCCAAGGGTTATACGATAGCGGCATCTATAATAATTAAGAATCCGTCTGTTTTTTATGTTTCAGATCACCAGGAGGGTTGGAATAATGCACGCTAGGACACCCTCTTTTTTTTTTGACCCCCCACTTTGACTGCTCATAACTTTGTCAATTTTAATTATTTTTTTTTAAATAATTTTTTATGTAATAATAAAACATCAATAAACAAATGATAAAAAAAATTTATGGTAAAAATATTTTTTGTTTCCTTTGTTAAAATTTTTTTCCGCTTTAAAAACCGGGCGATAAAACCAAGAATTTACATCAAAATTACACCTACAATAGGGCAATTTTATTAGGAAGTTTTGTTGTAATTAAACTTATTTATTGCAATTGGGGGGGGGGGGGAACATTACAAGTTATATTTCTCAAAAACTGCAACGAATCAGGAACAGTGTTTGCTTTCTATCTATATTAAAAAAAAGTTAGGAATGAAATTTTGTGTCTCGTGTATCTCAATTTCTGATGCAAGGAGAACTGTGAAATTTGAAACATAAGTAGCTTCTGCATTCATTTAGTTTCAAAAGAATTTTTTTTGTTGAATTGTTAATTAGTTTATTTTTTAATTAAATTTTAAAATTTGGCCGTAATGGTAATCCAATGGGACAAATTTTCCCTCCTACTCTTCTCTCGCAATAACTACTCGAAATATTTACTTTTTCCATTGAAAAAAATATGGTTCGATCTTTGAAATGTCCTCTAGGCGATGGAATTAAAAATTTCGTTGAATGATAAAAAAAATCAATTAGATACATATTGTTTTAGGTAGCACTACACCCCATTTTTTCTGCATTCTTTCTTCTTCAAAACGGGAAATTCCCGTTTTTTGGCAGTTGCGTGTGTGGGGGAATTATGACGTCATTTTTATGTGTTCTCATGCACAATCCCAAGTAGGATGTATAAAGCTCATTAATATTTTTAATTGACATTCAGATAAAAAACTGATTGTCGGCATTTACTTGGTTGATTTTTTTATTAGTTTCTTTAACAACACATTTCAAAAGTTTGCATAATCTAAAATTATTGTTTATGTCCTTGAGTTCTTTTGTATTTCTTAATCGGCAACGTTAGGTTATTTTGAAATCGACCATCTATCTACAACGTGTTGTTTTAATTTTTGGGAAGAACGTTCCAGAATTTTGTTTCTTTTTCACATGCATCATTCTTATAAGTGCAAATGTTTTTCGATAAACAGAGTCTTCAAATGATTGTTAATTATGAATTTTATGACTTTGGTTTTTTGTGTAATATTAATTATGCAATTTTTTTAAAAAAAACAATGGTTTTTGTGCGATTGTTAACCCTTTGCACTCCAGGCCTTTTTTGCGCGGAGGAATCAGCAACTCGAGACATTTTAGGTTCGCCTGGTGTTCATGGATTTGCTTCATAGAAACTAAACACAGTCATTGGCCTTGCATCGAATTTCCGCATCACACCTAATGGTCCTCTCGTGGTTTGGCATCCAATCGTGTGGCGCCTGAGAGGCGCCACTGGAGTGCAAAGGGTTAATTATGAATTTTATGACTTGTGCGGAAATATTTTTCTAATGTTTAATTGTTATACGTGCAAAATTGGCCTGTGTGAAGGGGTGTTTGTGTAAATTCTATTGTTAATTATGATGTCTTTTTATTCAGGTGTGAAATTTTTTTTTCTATTGTTTAATTGGAATACGTGAAAATTGACCTGTGTGAAGGGGTGATGGGGGGGTGGGAGGACTTTGGTGTTTATGGGGTCTTATATTTGGTTGTTTAGATTATTATTTATGAATTTTTATTATTCAAGAGCGAAAATCTTTTTCACATGCATCGTTCTTTTGAGTAAACTCTATTGTTAATTACGATTTCTTTTTATTCAAGAGTGAAAAGCTTTTATTATTTTTTAAACGTGCAACATGGGCAATCTGCAACATCAAAAAAAAATATTTTTTTTATGAAAAAATTCCTGTTTCACAAACCACCACCACGACTTCAGCTGCTTTAAATACACCTCTTGGGTTTTGCTGAAGAAGAATCTTTGTGCACAAATGACTTCCGTAATGCCACTCAATTGTTTTTTTTCTTCTATTGTTTAAATGCGCAACATGGGCAAGCTATAACATCAAAAAACTTTTTTTTTACGTGGCGAGCTAGAGAGAAAATCTGCTTGTGTGTACCAATATTTCTTTGGCGTTTCTTGTATGGTTTTTGTTTGAACGATAATTGTTCTTGTTTTATTTAACGGTTGTGGTTAAAGGCCAATATTTCTTTTTGGTTTTTGTGTTAATTCTATTAATTATTATGAATTTTTCAGGCGTATCCCCCAACGGTTGTATTTTATCGGGATGTCTACACATCGGGAAAAGTTGTGGAAATTAGAAAAAAATTAGTCAAATCAGGGAATTTTTTAGAATTCCTAAATGTTGTGGCAACCCTGATCATGAATTCTTATTATTCGAGAGTGAAAATATTTTTTACTTGTTTAATTGTTGTACGTGTAAAATGTGCCTCTGGGGAAGTGGGGGAGGGGGAATAATGTTAAATTATCTGGTTAAAGACATATAAATGGTATTCGAAAGTGTCATTAATATTTTTCAATAAGCGCAGCAACTTCATTTGATCGAATAGGTGCAATGGGGTCTCTTATTTGGTATTTTAGATAACAATAGTTTTTTGTAAATGTTAATTATGAATGTTATGACTTTGGTTTTTGTGTATATTGTGTACCCTGTGTAAAGGGGGGGGGGGGTAAATGCTAAACTATCTGGCAACAGTTATACATATAAATGGTTTTCAAATTTGTTATTAATATTTTTTGATTAACACAGCGTCTTCAATTGATCGAGGTAGTGCAAATGGGGTCTCTTATTTGGTTTTTTAGATTACAATGGTTTTTGTGTGTGTTATTTATGAATTTTTATTATTCAAGAGTGAAAATCTTTTTGGCGGCGAGGGTTGGCGAGCGTTAGCTCTAAAAAAAGAAACTGGAATTTGATCTGCCATTCACAAGTCATGCAAAACTTGGCTGAACCAACATTTGATGAAAAAAAAAATTCAATTACAAACTTTCAGAATATGTAGCTAATATCTACAAATGAAACCTTTGAAGAAAAACTAAAATATAATAAAAAATAAGGAAAAATTTTCTTTGCAGTTTGATTTTTCCAGTCAATCTCTTTTTCAGACATCTGGGAGTGCCATCTATTGGATCACAGAGGTTTTTAAGTAAGTTCTAAACTTATGGTTTTGTGCAGTTCCGATTATATTTCACGGTGTCCCACCGAAGTTTTTACGACATACCAACAAATCGGATCAGTTCACTTTACTTACTTAGTAAGTTTATGACTTGATTTAAATTTGATCCGAGCTGTAAGATTAGATATTGAAACTGGTATGGTGGAGTGATCTAATATTTTACGCTAATTTTGTTGCCCAGTCATGGAACCACTTTTTAAGTATATATATACCGTATTGATCGAGCACTAATTGCCTTTTTTTTTGCTCTTGGCTCTCAGCCTGTAGTGGCTTGATTTCGTGTGCAGTGTGATAGAATGATTTTTTAATTTCGAGTCTTTTTCTTTTATGTAAATAAATTTTTAATAGTTCTTTTAAATACGTTTCCAAGTCTTCATTCTCAAGAGTTGTTTCACTGTGAGTTTAAGCTTGGTTGGGTGAGGACATTTAAGCCCTCAACTAACCACAATAATTATTTTCAAGAATTGATCAGCTTTGACAATCCCTTAATGTAAACATTTGATGGTTATACACCTTTACCTAACATAATCAACTCTTTCAAATTCATTTAACCTCTTTCATGAAGAAGGCATAGCAAAAATCCGGTGACATACGCTGAATCAAAGTCCGTATGAAATGAACATTTATGAGTTGCGCGTTTGAACATGAAAGTTTTGCGGCAAGGACACTATTTTTAAAGAAAATAGGCAGGCAGGGCGCAGGAATCAACAGGAATTGGTCCCCCTGACACCCTCTATGTTTCTTATCGAGAATAGAAGTTCCAATGTAGAGGATGTAGACGAATTAAATTCGTGTAGTTTTGATAAAAGAATAAAATACAGAAATAAACTCTTGAATGATCTGCGAGAACGTTTTAGAAAAGAGTATTCGAGCCAGTTGGTTCAAAAACATAAGGAAAAGTCATCTTGTAAACCTAAGCTTGGAGAAATTGTTTTAATAGGAGATGACAATAAAAAACGTTTGTTTTGGCCCTTAGCAAAAATTATTGAATTGATTCCAGGTCGTGATGTAAAGATCTGCATGATTAAGCTTAAAACTCAACATGAAACAGTCTTGCGTACGATACAACGTACCTTCCCTTTGGGGATACAATCAAAGTGAATCAGTTTTATTTACTGATAATACACATGGTTTAGAGTAATAGAATTCTGGTGATGCTATTGATCTTCAAAGTTTAGCACCTGATGATGTTATAATTAAAAGATTCACCTCCTCTGAAAGAGCTGTGCGAGCTCCAAAAAGACTTGATCTTTTAAACAATATTTGTTATGCGCTTGAGTCTCTACCAGAGTCTCAAGGGTGGGAGGATGTTGTGAAAAGGAATGCGACTGGTCGCTGGCGGCGCTGTTTGTGACACGAGTTCATCGTGGCTGTATGATATAATTGTATTCAATCTGTTCTCGTCTCGAAAGGAGTGAATAAATGTTTCGTGCTGTTGGAAATGTCTTCTTCGTTATTTTTAAAATCCCTCAGCGTCAGGTAGATGCTGACCCATGAACTTTGGGAGTTTTTTTATGTATATTGTATGTACCAATTAAATTCTACTTTTTAGGAATACGTAGCTGGAAGCCAGAGATTCTTAATTCAGGGATGAGTTTGGTAAAAAATCAAAAAGCTGAAAACAAAAATCCAAAAATTTTATGCGTGAAATACATTTTAAGTTATATTTTAAAAAATTGTGTTTTTCCATGTGTATTTATAACACTGCACCATCTATGTCCATCCGTGAGCAAAAATGGCTTCAAATACCGGCAAAAACCTCAAAATTTCAACAAGTCAGACTACTTTAAGCAATTATACCATATTGACAAACAGGCCCAATTTAATTAAATCCAGTTTTCTAAATTTTTAAGCTACAAGTATTAAAAATCTTAAAATCTAGATTTTTATTCCTATCGTTAAGCTTGTGCAATGAAATAAAAAGCAACAAACAATTGCAGTTAAAATAACAATTTTAAACACAGATTATTTAGAAAAATTACAATTGGGACTAATTTTCAGAATAAACAAAATGATATAAAAATTTGAGTAATTATGCATAGATTCGAATCAAACAGCAAAATTTAACCTTAACCAGGCACTAATCACGATTATGGCGGCTATCGCATTAACGGAAGTCTAGATGAATGGCAACAATTCGGTGTTGAAAATCTCGGTAATAGCTGGTATTGTATTAGCGTAAACCTTGGTGAAAATGACCATCAATCTAACAAAAGTACTATAAGCAATGCTGCTTACAATACCGGCAAAAATCTAGGTATCGGCAAAAACGAACATAACAACAACGTGCATATCGGCGATAGAGTCCACAATATCAACACAAATCTCGGTAATATCAATCTTTTCTTGGTAATACTAGTCCAAATTTCGGTAATATCGAATGTTACTACAGTATGGCTTTCGACGAAAATTACTCTCAAGTCAACAGAAATATCAAAGTTAGAACCAAATGTACAGGGGCAACGCTCACGAATAACGCTAATGTATTGGCGTAACTCTTGACGAAAATTACAATCACAACAACTTAAATCTCGGCGCAAAATCTAGGGATCGGCAAAAACGAACATCACAACGTGCCTATCGGCGACAGCGTCCACAATATCAACACAAATCTCATCGCTCATCATCAACAATGTATATCAACGAGAGAGCAATTCATCACGGTAATATCGACATTCTTTCGGTAACATCGGGGCAAATCTCAGATTTTACAACAAGGTAGCACTCGGCGAAAATGACTATCAAATAAATGTAAATATCAGTGTTAGCGTCGAATATATGAGAAGAATTCTCAGCAATAGCGTTGTTGCATTGGCATAATACTCCGCGAAAATGAAAACCAGAACTTAAATCCCAGCGATAACGCACGTCATAGCCACACAAATCTCAGCAGAGTGGATATTACATTAAACTAACTATTAGCGAAAACGAGCTTCACATACCAACGTACGTTTAGACGTACTACAAACGATAATTCCGTGCATGTCAGACTTGAAAGCAAGCACATTATTCGTATACGTTAATAGCGTGAATAAGTATGAAGGAAATTACACAATAGGATCAAATTTTGGAGCATTTGAAAAAGTCTAAAGTTTAAGCGCCAACTTAACTAAAAAAATGCATTCTAGTAGCAGAGTTCATCCTAGAAATGAAAAAGGGCAGGGTGCTATTTTCCAAAAAAAGGGCACTTTCTCTTTACGAGGGCACTTTTATGGCAAATTGCAGAAATACGCGTTTTCTGCCACAATTTCAATATTGTTATACTTTTCTACCACGATAAATAATTTTCAATATTCTGAAGAAAAAAATTATAATGCAAATATCCGTGAATCAAAAATTCGGTCAGAAACTTAAAAGATATCAAAATACTGATAAAATGCTTCAGTCCTAATTCTACTGGAATGAGACTGAGAAAATTATTAAAATTAAAGTGCAATATACACCGTAAAATTTTCATCAAATAGCAATTTTTATAAAATTATCAATTTATAATACAGTAAAATTAAGAATGTTTTAGTATAATGAAAATGTGTTAAGATAAGAACTTTTCACTCTTTCAAAATTTTCTAAAGTTTGAATGAATCAACCTTAAACTTCATCTCTTAGTTTTGCTATTGTCAGATAGAGAATAGAGTTTCTCCAAATTTAACATTATTCATTGTGTGATATCACAAGGAGTATTCCGACTAAAGAACTTGGACTATGTCCTGAAATTTTTACATTTTTTTATTTTCAAAATCGGATCAAATTTAGCGTGAAAACGGCGATTTTTTTGCCGTGCATGCCGCTATTATGTAAGCTATAATAGAAGTTTTATTTTTTTAAAAATCGGAAATAATCTGGGATTTTGGTTGCATTCCTGTTATGTTTAATTTTAAACATGAAACGGATGTTTAGAAATTAATTGGTAACAGGCAAATTACCAAAAACACCCCCTAAATTTAACAGGAGGTCATAGCGATTACGCGTGTCCAAACGGAAATATTCTTTTTAAATTCTTAGTGTAAACATTTGATAGTTATAAACCTTTAACTAAGTTATTCAAGTCTTTCATATTCCTTTCTTCTCTATTTTGAAGGAGGTATGGTAAAAATCCAGCGAAATACACTTAATCAAAACAAGTATGAAATGGCCATCGGAGTTTACTAATGTGCACTTGGGAAATTGTAAGACGGCGACCTACAATCCACCTACTAATGAAGCACGTTATAAGACATCTACTCAATGGTTTCAATCCCTGATATATACGTTGCGCGTTTGAACATGAATGCGCATGCGTGACAGCCGATTTCAGTTGGGGTGATCCACATATTGCGTACTGTTGGGAGGGAAAAAAACGAAAGTTTTTCGAATTCTTTCAGTTTGAAATTTCTTCTGAAAAAGGGCAGGAAGGGCGCTATTTTTATAGAAAAAGGGCAGGCAGGGCGCGCCGCCCCTCGAAAAATGCCTGGGATGAACTCTGCATTCTAGTAGATTTTTGTATTTGGAGCATGAATGCCGTAGGATTTCTGCTCTTCCCGATCGGACAGCTGCTTCGCGATTCAACCTTACAGAAAAGGTTATTTTTCTGTGGGAGAGAAAAATCGTGAAAAAAAAAAGATTTTTTCCCCAAGAAAATTAGAAAAGCGGTTCCTTTAAAAAGCGGAATTATTTTTTTTCTAAAAAATTAAAAAAGCGGAATTCCGCCACATGGCGGAAGAAACTCATGCCTGTTAATTGAATGAGCACTCTTATTACTGAAAACATTACAAAAGTACTATTATTATACAAATAATCTAGAAAATATTAAATTATAGAAAATTAAAAATAAATTAAAGAATACCTTAAAAGGGTTAAATATTCCATCTTTGAATTTTTAGGATGTCTCATTGCCATAATCCAAGATTGGATTAAACGGACATCACTTAACAATACAATAGTGGCCTCATTTCTGTAAAAAGGAGGAATCTGCAAAACAAAAATATAAACAATTAAATAAAACTCAATAAATACTCTGTTTGTATTATGCAAAATAAATTTCAGAAACTGCACGTACATCAACGAGGACAGGTATCTTTTTAAAGGCAAGTTTGTAAAGCATAAATGAGGAAACCTGTTGATTAGATGTAATTTACTTCCTGGGAACTTGCATACTATACTGTCAACCTTTATCAAGAAAAAAGGTATAACCACAGATTTTCTAAGTCTGTCAAAATGGTTGGTTTGGACAAGGAGGCCCCCAGGCAGTTAAAACTATTTGTCACCAAAATGTTTGCCAACGTTACAATACGCAAGTACTACTTCCTGTTATATGATGACTAACTTTATTAATTGATAAAATGTTTCTGCCATCAGCAGTATATCAGTGACACAGCAAATTGCTGTAGATTACAGCCACACGATGCGAACATGAAGCTCGTTGTCACGCAGATTAATCACTTTTAATTACAAAAAATTAGGCACAATAATTCCTATAAGAAAAAATGGTTCTAATCCAAGTGTTCGTGATACGGTTGTCAATTCGTAGGAGATTTAATTTCTAATGCAGTAATCTTGCTTCTTGACAAGCATAAACAACAGCAATCCTATGGCAATAGGGTTTGATAAATCTATAGCCCGACAATCGGCTATGTACTATTTGTTACTACATGCAGGGCCATGAAAAAATTTTCATTTATAATTCTGCGTTTTTGTCTTTAAAAAAAAACACCTAGGGGTGTGGAACACCGCATAACTTTCAATTACACTTTATTACTGATGTGGATTTGTATCATTTACCGTTTTTAAATTTCCATCATTCGTTTAGAAAAAATGGCCAGTTTGGCAATATTTTTTTATATAATTGCAATAAGAGACTTAAAAAAAAACAATAAACACACCCTCCGCCAAAATGAGGATTTTGGCGATATACTTATCGATAGTTCTTATATTATCCTTTTTTATAAGTGAAACCGAGAAAAGAAAAAAAGAACGTTCATAAGCTATGTTCAAGCAAAGAGAAATCTGTGTTAAAGGGATTCGTTTTTCCAATTTTTACGCCACAGAAGCATTTTTACAGGAATTTCGGAGGTGGAGATGTTTAGAACACCTTAAGAGGCGTTAGCACAGTGATTTTTATCAAAATCGTTAGAGTCGTTTTTTAGCAATAATTGAAAAACATGATTTTTTCAATGGCAGAGCTACCTTATGCGCGTGCGCGATTTTGACGAAAACCTTAATGGTAGGTCCTTGGGCTATCGCTAACCTTGCTCACCAAATTAGAACATTGTAGGTCAATTTGTTTCGGGAGTTATGCTGACCACATACCATACCTGCCAACATTGGCATTTTCAAATTAGTACAATTTTTACGGAACAAATATTTGCATTCCTATGACTCATGGAAAGTCAAATAGCGACAATATTTATAAATGTAATATATAAATAATAGTAATTCTATTACAAATGCAAAAAAAAAAAAAAAAAAATTGCATAATATTAAATTGCTCTCAAATATAACAAATTGTTACATTTTAGCACAAAATGGAAATTATAAAATAAAAAAATAACTTGGATTTAAAAATAAATGAAATTTAAACTTTACGATGAAATCTCTGATGATGTTTAAGATTTAGTCTACATTACACCTAAATAAAATATGCTTTATGACACAAAAACTCTAGTGAAACATACAATGAGTTGGTGGTATTCAAAGAGTTTAATCACACGCACAAATATCAATTATGCATGCTTTCGAATTCTTATTATTACATTTGATGTTGTCACTGTGCTTTTTAGAATTGATATGAACTTCGACATCAGTAAATCCTCCATGAGAAATCTTAATATCAGATGCATAGATAGAGCAGAATGCAAAATTTGTTTCTTTGTTTGAATTTCTGATGATTAGAAGTAAAACGCTTGGTTTGAAGTAAACTCCAAAAAAACTTAATATTTTCTGGAATCTTACACCAGGATTGTTTAACTTGGATATTTTAAAATAAATAATTAAGACTAACAAAGAAGCTGAAAACCGAAAGTGCTTTAATCTCTAAAGTCCGAGAAAACGAAACAGTCGTTCGGAGAGTGCCGCCAAAACAATTGAAAACGGCGGGGGGTGCGATTTAGTGCGCAGCGTTGGAGTACGGTCCAAAAGAAGAAAGAATAAAAAAAAACTAAAACACTTTCAGTTTTCTACTTTATTGATCTCTAAAGTTCGAGACAACGAAACAGTTGCTTGGTTCGCCAAATCCCGTCGGCAACACAGATGAAAACAATGAATTTCCGACGCCGCGCTTAAGTGCTTTTATTATATACGCGCAACATTATTGTACGGTCCAAACATAAGGAAGAACCAAAATCTAAAGCATTTTTGGTTTTCAGATTCTTTGTTAATCTCTTAAGTCTGAGGCAAAGCAATAGTTGTTTGGTTCGCCAGGTCCCGTTGGCAACACAAATGAAAACAGTGCATCCCCGGCGCCGTGGTTTAGTGCTATTATTTACGCGCAAGTCCAGTACTATTATTTACGTTTTGGAGTCCAGTCCAAAAGAAGGTAGAATTAAAAAACTAAAGCACTTTCGGTTTTCTGCTTCTTTATTAACATGTAAAGCCCGAAAAATCGAAGCAGTGGTTTGGTTTGCCAAATCTAATCGGCAACAGAAAAAAAAACAATGCATCCTCGCCAACGCGCTTTAGTGCTGAACATATGCGCAATCTTGGAGTGTGAATAAATATTTTGACTGACGAGGCAACTTTGGAAAATCGTTTCGGTTTTGTTGGTGACTTGAAAAAATATTTAAAAAAAAAAAAAAAACCCGAAAAGTACCGTGAAATCCGTACGATTTTTTTAGCTGTTCGTACACCCGTACAAAATAGTAAAAATCCGTACATTGTACGGATGATTCGTACAAGTTGGCAGGTATGACATACACACAGATAGAAATTTTTTCTAGATCACTTTTTTGAGATCAGGGTGTTCCAAAACACGGAGAAATGCAAAAAAAAATCTTTTTTTTTTTTAACCGAATTCTATACTTTCATTACCCTATTAGATATGGGTAATTGAAAGTAAAAAACCCATAAATGATTTGGTGCGGATAAGTAATGATGGCTCCGACAGTTATGATCACGATTCATCTCTAACAATTGTACATTGGCTATCAGTCGAAATTTTAAAATTAAAATTTTTTCTGATTTATCTAACCAGAATTCATCCTAGAAATGAAAAAGGGCAAGGTGCTATTTTCCAAAAAAGGGCAACTACTGTTTCCAAGGGTACTTTTATGGCAAATTGCGAAAAATTTTATTCGGTTTTCTGCCATAATTACTGTATTGTTTCACTTTTCTACCACATAAAGTTTTAAATTATAAATTTTTTTAAAACAAAAATTAATGCGTAAAAAAAATTTAAAAAATGAAGCAAATCAAAAAAAAAATTACTCAGAAACTCAAACAATATAAAAAATACTTCTAGAGTGCTACTCCTACTTCTGCTGGAACGATAAGTTAAAAAAAAATAAAAAAAAAAATCTACACACTAAAGTTTTCATCAAATATTCATTTTTATAAAAATATGAATTTATAATCAGGCGTCTATGCATAAGGAAATTGGGGTCCTTTTAAGGACCCTTCACAAAATTCCATAGCCAACAAAAGGATCCTTCACAAATATCCTTAACCAACAAAAGGACCCGTCACAAAATTTCCCAACCAACAAACAAACCTTTCACAAAATTCTATATTAAAATGTACATCTAAAATTGAGATATTTAAATCATCTAGGAGTAGAAGGATATCATTGTAAATATTTATAAGTACCAACTCAACATTGAAGATTTTAAAAATTTAAATTTTTTTTTATTATTGCATGAAAGTTTTGTAAAAATAGATCAAATTGGAAATTTTTCACAAAATTATTTTTTTTTCACAAAAAAAAGGACCTTGTAAAAAAATCTGGATAGACCCCTGATAATGCTGTAAAATTGATATAATGAATGAGGAGTTTTTAAATAATGCATGTTAAGATAAGAACTTTTCACAACCTATAACCCTTGCAAAATTTTCTAAAATTTGAATGAATCAACTTTAAACTTGGATTTTTTAGGCTTTAACATTGCCAGATAAGAAATAGTGTTTCTCCAAATTTAACACTATTTGCTGTGGCATATCAAAAGGAGTATTCTGACTAAAGAACTTTGTCTATTTTCTAAAATTTTTGCATTTATTTTCCAAATCGAATCAAATTCTGCTTTAAAACGGCGATTTTTCGCAATGCATACCTTGCATTAGGCTGTAATACAAGATTTAAAAAAAAAAAAAAAAAATTAGAAATAATCCAGGATTTTTAATGCATTCTTTTGATATTTAATTTAAAAAATAAAACAGCCGTTTAAAAACAAATTGGCAACAAGTAAATAACAAAAAAAACATTCCCCTAAATTTAATAAGACATCACGATTTTGCGTGTCCAAAAGGAAATATCCTTTTTAAATGCTTAGTGTAAACATTTGATGGTTCACCTTTAAGGCGCTTCTTTACCCTAGAGTTATTTTCTCTGCGAGAATACCAGATATTGTTGGCAACAGTTAAGGCGTGTCTTGCTCCACGAGGTAATGAATCTGATTTGAGGAGAACATGGGGATTGACAGTTTGACAGCAGGGGAAAAGGGGTCCAAAATTCAGAGGGGGTCATGGTTTTCTTTTGTTGATCGTTATAGTGAGTTGTCCCCCCGATAATTAACTTGGAAAAAGTTGGGTCTTCACTATTGCTCCCAGAAAAGAGAGGGGTGTTTTTAGTTACTTGCCGCAAGGACATGTTGTACGGGGGAAATGGTTTGGAAAAATTTACCGTTTATTATCTAATCAAATCAAACAAGAGCGAGGTAGCATTCCACGCAGCAAAATACTTTTGATAATACTCACAATAATTTAAATAAGAACACTTCACATATTTTCGAATATTGAACGTGATGAATTTTCGAATAATGAATGTCTGAAAGAATATGAATCGAATAAAAACCTCGGCTCTATATATATAAAAAAAAGGGGAAGGGGGGGGGGGACACACTGGTCATTGTAATAGAATATTATTATTATTATTTAAAAAAAAAAAAAAAAAAAAAAAAAAAAAAAGGAAATAAATAGCATGTTTTACACTCATATCTTCTTATTAACTTTAAGTTGATTCATCTCCATTATTTCACAACTGAAGAATAAACAATCTTAATGTTTTTCCAAAAGTGAAGTCACTAGTCATTTTCTTATGTTCTACATTTGAAATGTTTGCAATTATTTATTCTACAACAAATAAATTGAAAACTACGATGTATCTTTTCTTTTCTGGCACTAAAAATAGGGAATTATAATTTTTTTAAATGAGAAACTTTTTCTTTAAATGTATTGCGACTTCTATACGTCAATTTGATCTGTATGTAAAGTGGCTCTAAAAGTCTTCGTAATTTACTAGAATAATGCAGCAAATACCAATATGGTTGGTTGTATTCAGATTATCTGGCGCCGTCAGCAACACGAGGGCTATAATGCGCCGAAACATTCGTCATTAGACAAGCCAACATACATTTACAAACACCCATGCCAACACGGGACTCGAACCCGCAACCTCGCGGTCTAGAAGCTAGCACGCTAACCACTATACCGTTTGGTCGGCTCAAATACCAATATGTAAGAAAAAATTTAAGTTCACGAAAACTTTTGGGAGATATTTTATACGTTACTCATAGTTTAATGATTTTCTAAAAAAAAGTTTTGCTAATGCTTTAAAAATATTTTATGTAGTTTTATTAAGATGAAATTAGAGATATTATTAAACAAATCTTATTTTCAAATATTAATTTTTGATATAGATAATGCAGTATTTAATTGAAATTAGTAAGTTCACGAACAGTTTTGGGAACCACCTGTTGTAAATTGTTTGGAACAGTTTAGAAGTTCCAAAAAATCCAATGAAAGTGTGATATTCAATTAATTTCTAGATGAAAAAATCCCAATGCACGTTACAACTGTTTTTTATGTCATATCTTTCAAGGGGCAAGTACTATCGCGAGTTCAGGTGTTTTTAGATTTATGCCGACCCAAATTTTCAATACAATCATCAATTAAATTAAAACCATAATTGTTGTTAATAATAAAATAATTTCAGTGATCAATTTAATAATTTAATTATATAGTTTTAATAATTATATAGTTTTAATAATTATATAGTTTTAATATTTAATGTGCTTTATTATTTAAATACTTATGTTTAATAATTAATTTCAATAATTGAATAGTTACTTTTACTAATTAATTTTATTAGATAAATTATTTCAATAATTAATTTAATACATCAAAAATTATTTATCGATTTCTTATACCTCGTTTGAGTGAATTTGGTTTTCAAAACCAACCATAGATCGTTGCTAAACTAAAACAAAGAAATATGAATTGTATATTAATTAATGTCCAAATATATAACTAGTATGTTTACCAGAAAATTGCATAAAAAATTATAATATGCATTTCACTTTAAAAGTTGTAAGTTGTTTTAAAGTTGTAATAAAGTAAAAAGTCGTTGTACGATAATACATAAATCTTAGTGCATTTATTTTATAAACACAGCGTAATCTATAAAAACAAATGTGATTTCCTTATGTAAAATTATTGAATTTGCTTATTTGTCAATTTCTTTTGACAATCCAATTATAGTAATGGATTTATGATCCATCAATGTTTGCATTAGACTTTAGGGAAAAAAATAGTAATAATAACTTCCGGACCGGTTTATTTTTACGGACACTGACCGGCTTATTAATTGCACCGGACAGCCCAATGGACAGTACGCCTCTGAACAGAATTAACGATAGCCAAAAATATTTACAAAAAAGCTTAATTTTATCACTTACCAATTATCGTCAATATTGCTAAATCCTGATCATACCGCAGAGTAGGAATTAACTCAAATAAAAATTAAAAAAAACAAAACAAAGTATCGCAGAACCACGTATAGCGTATTCAGTCCAGCTCCAATGCAGCCACTATCAAAAGTGTAGACTGGCTAGTTTGTTTTTGTCCTCTTATAACCAGACCACATCCATGTAACTTTCATCGGCGTTTCATCTATTTGTCGCCTTGTTCACAAAGTATCGCAGTTCCCATGTGAAACACCCTGAAGCAAGTTTTGGAGTCTGGATGTAAAAAAGAAGAAAAGGCCCCTTATTCTTTTTGAAGCCGTTCTAGGAATGCGTAATCAGTAAACCCTTTTCTTTTAAAATTCCGACTTGTGACACAATGAGTGTATGGCTACCCGGGCCCTGACTAAAGATTTTGATGATGGGGGTAGTAGTAGGACATAGACATAGTAGCATTGTCCCCTGTTTCAACCCTGTGGCAAACGTTTCTTTTGGGGGGATTGTCCCACGCTGTTTGCTGTCCTTTTGAATTTACCGACACTGAACACGTTGGCAGAAGCTGAAAAGAAAAGTATGCTTAATGCCACTGAAATTTGGAGAAAAATTTTGATAGAAACCTAAAAGAATTTATACAAAAGTCCATTGGTTTGTTTGCCAAAGAAAAAAGGAGAACTTAATTTTTGTTAAAAGAATGTGTAGTAAGTAGTTTGTGTTGTGTTCATTTAGTAAATATCCGTGGCACTGATTTTTTTGTCTACTTATTTCTTCATCCTATGGTGATTATTGGTATATATCCATAATCTTTCTTTCATGCACGAACACGTTTTCTGGTTCTTAATTTTTTTAAATGTAATTCCCGCCTTAAAATATATAATAGCACTGCTCCCCCATCCCTCCACTAGCAAAATTGTTTAGCGGCGCCTTTGGGATCAATAAATACGATTTAGAAACCCATATTTCCCCATTACAGATTTGCCTAGATCAAGTTATCGTAATTACAGTAAAAAAAGTCGAATTTAATTATCTTTGCATTCCTGTGAAGTTTACAAAGCAATCCGACATATTGCATTCTGAAGACCAAAACTCTTTCCCCACCATATCGTCGTCTTGAATTGGCATTTACCACAATATCGTTCCTACCTTCCTGCAGCTCCTCTGTGTGGGACGCTTCCACGATATGCGTTTTTGGAAAGTGTTAATGTATTAAGAACTTTCCATAACTTTAAAACAGTTCTGAAGGTAGTACGAGCAATTAATCGATTGGAAATTATAAAAATTCTCATTTTAAGTATGAGAATACTGTTCGAAGTAAACAGACGCGGATTTTTTTTGGGGGGGGGGGGGATTCCCATGTAAAAATTATTGCCAAAAATATCGCCAAATTCTCCATTTTCATTTAAATGAAAATATGGAAACAGAAAATAATACCATATTTGAATACAATGATCAATATTATAATGTAGTCTCAAGTTTATATAACTTATATTTTAATTTACTAATGTGATGTCAAACCGAGTTGAAAAGCATTATTTAACTTTGGAAATTAGTAAAACCTTATAAATATAGAACTTTACGTACCTGCAGTGTTGTCTAAAGTTGTTAAAAGATCCGCCTCCTTTTTCTGCATTAAATGATTTGTGATGTTGAATATATTGGTAAATTAACTTGTATAAAAAAGTTGAATTTTCAGGATTGTTAAACTTTTTACACTTCACCTGATCTGCATGGGATATTTTTTTGTGCTCTTAAATATTTTTTATCTAATAATAAATACTAAAATTTATAATTTAATTGAATTAAAGTGTATTACATTTTCGGGGTAATTTCTTATATGGGCGCAAAAGAGGATAGTTAAACCCTCTAATTTTTATCTTTCATTGAACACTAGTAGTATCATACTAATTGATGATAACCCTCCCCCCTGTCCCCCAAGTTCACAAACTATCACCACCACTGTAAACACTCAAGGTCATAATCGCACCCTCCTTGATTGACCTCTAAGTCCGCCCCTGGAAGTAAACACTGATGACAGGGGAGTTCATATCTCTTTGAGTTGCGTAACTTTTAATATGGATAAAACTGTATAACTGTACAATAATGGTACTCTATTGCATATGACCCATGTACATTTTGCATTTTATTTTACATCTGTGCTACTTTACTTATCATTATGTTACATTAAACAGGGGCACGACCAGAAAATTTCTGTGGGAGGGGTTTTCAAGTAAACAATTAATTTGCTGCTGTATTTCTCTACAAATACGATTGTAAAACATCCCATATTTGTCCCATATCATAATATTTTTTCAGTTTTTTAATCTGCCACCTATATATGCAACTAGTCCAGTATTCGAGTTATATTAAATACCTCAACATGAGACTACATATTACTTAGAAAACGTATAATAATATTATCTAGATTATATATAGTTTAATAAAAAAAATGTTGTTTGTTTATATTCACTGAGAAGGAGCAGTATATTTAGGCAAACGGACATACACTAATATCATATCAGACTGATTTTATTACATATTTATGGTGATTGAAATACAAAGGCCATGTAGCACTGAAATGTTATAATTACATTTGGAAAACATCTATATATTTTAAACATTTCCTTTTTTATATATATAAACGGTTATTCAGAATTCCCTCCTAGGTTTCGAAGCACTATAGTAAAAAAAACTAAGACTAATACAGAAAATAAGAATATTTGAAAGAATACAGAAACAATTCAAGTTTTATTTACATAGCTTACAGGTGTTCTATGTGTGGACCCTTGGTCACACGGCATACATCAATGCGATAGTCCAGTTCCTGCCGATAAGTCCAGTCCTTGCTTCGAAACCCAGGAAGGAAGTCTGAATAACCCTGAATATGTAGTTTATATTAAATCTAAGTAGATAAAAAATAAAGTATGACGATTTTTTGATGTAATGAGAGTTACAAATGTTTTATTTGTTTAAATGCGATACGGTAAGCTAACCCTATTGGAATGATGGTAAATTAAAAAAGTATTTTTTTGAAATTATTTATGATTACTTTTAGTGTTTGTAATTCATTCGTCAGAAAACATCGGGATGTCGGGGGTTTTATGTGGATTATGACAGTGAAACTCCCCCCCCCCCTGAGAACGCGCCTTGATGCAACTTCAAATACATCAGTAAAGCACGTTTTCTGGAATTAATGCTAAAGACCGCTTGTGGATAAGACCATCTTAACGACCGCTTATAAAGAACCGCTTTATACAGCAAAACAGGTCCAGCCAAGATAATAAATCACTTGACCCTCCTCGCTCTTGAGGGGGGAAAATATCTATGTCCCCCTTTGGAGGTGTGTCTTCTTGCGAAGAGGTTTTTTTTCAAAATATAGCTTTAATGTTTCTCTAAATTTGACTGTTTAAGAAACACGAAAATAATTTTAAAATATGATCTGGATAGAAAAAAGTTTAATCTTTGTCATTGCAATGTTATATTTTCAATAACTCTTTTCAACTTTTTTTAATATGATGTTAAAGTAAACAATTGATATTTTAATAAACTTAACAACATTTTAGGCCAAAAACAACATAGCAAAACACGGATAGAAGTTACGTCGATCCAACAAAACAAACCGTATAAAAATATTCGTATAACTTCTTTCTATTTTACGAATAGGCATATAGAGATTTTCCCATAGACATTAGGGGGGAGAATCAAGATGGACGGTAGCGAAGAGCCTTAACCAACATAATCAACCCTTTCAAATTCCTTTCTTTTCTGTTCTTACCATAGCGAAATACACTTAATCAAAGTATGTACGAAAAGGCCCTCCATGCTAATTAACTAGCATTCCGGAAATTTGGGGGGGGGGGCCTTTTTGTTAAAAACAAATCTTCAAACTTCAATCTGACTGCAACTTTTATAGACATTATTTTTTTTTTCTTGCCTGGCATTTTTGTCAACAAAATATTTGCATAGTACTTCTGTTATATTTTTAGTTGTATTATAACCTAAAAGAGCAGCCACTAGTAGCCTTACTGTTAAAATAAATTCTCAAACTTCAATCTGACTGCATCCTTTACAGGCATGATTATTTTTCTTCTTGTCTTGCATTTTTTGTCAACAGAATATATTAGAACCCTAAATTCCTTAATACTATTTGAAATTAACTTTGCCAGATTTTTTCGTTTCTATTAACCCTTTACAGAGCTATGTTACAGATGTGCAGCAAATCTATAGGCAAACATAAGTGAAAAAGCTTAGATTCTGTACTTGATTATAATTATTATTATTTTTTTTTTTTTTTGTTCTTTCATTGAACACAATTAACTTAGGTATGTGTTTTTGTTTCATATATTTAATACAAATCAAATAGAGAATTGAAACATCCTCCTCCTCAAAAATAAATATATATTTTTATATATATATATATGAATGCGCTACTGCATACATTCAGGTAAAAGGTAAAACCCCAACCTCCCCTTCCCTGGCTAGGCCACTGGTCAAAAAAGAAAAAAGAATGCGATGAAGTGTCTACCGGCCACTGGCTACTACTTGAAAATTTCAATTTTCAGGTCTAAATAAATGTCAGCATTAGACCCTAATATACTGAAGAAAATCTCTACAATAGTTACGATTGTACCAGCAAAACATGGTAGACAAAATTGAATATTTCAACAATATAAATCTCGACGATAGTGATATTTTCGGCTCATATCTCGAAACTATGGCTATGATAGCGGCAAAACACAACGAAAGTGACAATCAGAACAACATAAAACTCGGTGGTAGCGCCCACCATGGAGACACAAATATCGCAATAGCTAGGTAATATCGACGTAACATTGAAAAACCGAAGTAAATTATGGTAATATAGGCTATCCACGGTCAAAGTACACATAATATCAGAGGTTTGGGCAAGTCTGAACACTGCAAACATCAGTCTAATATATCCATTTCAACTCGGAAATGTAAGGATTTGGACAAAATAAAACAATTCTTATTTATTTTAAGCAAAATAGAAACCTTTTTTTCATGAAAAACGGATCTTAAAGAGACTTTTTTTTTTATTTTAAAAATTGACTTATTGGGAAAATAAGACCTGTAGCGAGGCTTGACTCAGACTAGGAATTAACTAAAAATTATTGATGGTGTTGTGAGAAAAAAGAGATTTAAAAAAATCACAATAAAGACTACCCTAAAAGGCACCAGAGTAAAGTATTACTTAGGTATTATTAATGGTTGGTTCTTGTATTAATGGATTAGAGTAATACTAGAAGGATATCTATTGTACCTAGACTGTTTGTTAAAAAAAAAAGTGACAAAGTGCAAAACCAGCAAAGCTAAAGTGATGCATCCCACTTTAAGATAGTTAAACATAACTTTACATAATGACATGATTCATGCTGCGACAGACACATTGTAGTACCAAAATAGGTTGCCTTTTGCTAAATGCAATCGAACATTTTAGAAATAAGAAACAGAAGTAACTTCCCAGACCAGATACATTTCCAGAAGTCACATGATAATTTTTACAAATATATATATTAACTATCGTATAAATAATATACATCTGGTAATTTTAAAAAGTGTTTATTAAAATAAATTTTATTGTCATCACGTGCAATTATAACGAATGAAAATATTCAGTGTGACTATCAAAAGGAAATATGTCAACATTAGGCAAAAATACTTACGATAAAACAATAAAAGTTTCTCAGATAAAAAATTTATTTTAATAATAAAAACTGTAACACACCTTTGAGGTTGCTGGACTATTTTCGATCACTTTGTGTTCCAGCATATCCTTCATTCGCAATTCCAACCCATGCGCCATTTTTAGGTCCATGAAAGATCTGTTAAATCGGTTTGTAACAAGTCTTAAGTTGAATTCCAATTGTTAAGTGTTACATATTTGCAGTTTAAGTTACATAAGATTGCTTTTATTAATTGCTTCAGAAAACAAAATATTCTGTTAGACACTGCTACATACTACATGGTATCCATTAAACAACAACATAAACATTGCTATCCTACCGATGAAGGACACGCGACAAGCCATGCAATCGATATTTGAACAATTACTAGAAAGTCACAAGCATTTCATAATGCAAAAGTTTCTTAATCATAATTTCATAAATGTTTTCCACATTCTTTTTTTTAAATATTCAAGTCAAAAGTAAATTCTTACAAAAAAAACTTAAAGAAAACTTAAACAGGTGAGCATTAACTGTAACCAGTCCATATGAATTTACATTTTGTTCAGTTTAAAAAAAATAATTAAAAAACAAATGTAGAAAATCCAATTTTCAAGGGGGCAATAAATGTAGGTTTTTTTAAATTTGTTGGTTTTGAAACTCTCAACAACTTTTCTGAAGTCAGGTAATCATTTTACGGACCTTAACTATTTTGAGCATACAGCAAATTTTTTTCTATCAATTTAGCGAATCAAAATATATCTTTAAATTGACTCTTTGTCTGAAATTATTTCTTTGGCTAATCAGAAACGTGTATTTTTCTTTTCAATTTCTAGCAATTGACATAAGATATTAGAAACTTCTAATACTGCTGAAAAATATTTAAAAAAAATTGGCAACTCTCAGTTTTGCCACCGTGCCGGGGGCCGGGGTAAATAAACAAGTAGAAGGTTCAGTTTGTTGGAAGTTAAAACCTAGTTTTGGAATTTTTTATCAAGAAATAATTACAATTTATTCAACAATGTAGTTTTAATTAGAGTTGTATTAATGCCGAATAAAGGAAGAAACATTAGCAATTAGCACAATTAATGATGTTGAAACATTACATATGGTTTTCATTTTGAAATTAAAATAAGGTATCGTATACAAGTCAAGTGCATTGGTGATTTTAGTATTGTTGGCGATTAGTTATCTTGAATTAAATTTTAGCGTTTTTTTTTTCAGCCTCAACTTACTGAAGTTACTTGGGATAATTATTGTGGTATGAATCGTTCTAAATTACACCCATGAGTACCTTTTCACTCACCCTCTCTTGGTTCCGAAATGAAAAGTGTAGTGCTGTATCCTACACAGTAGAAATCGTTTAAAAACTTAATTTGTGCAGAAAATTACTGCATAACTTGAAAAAATTAAATCCTTTTGTCCCTGGTTTGAGCTTTGC
This sequence comes from Linyphia triangularis, assembly GCA_963978545.1. Taxonomy (NCBI): domain Eukaryota; kingdom Metazoa; phylum Arthropoda; class Arachnida; order Araneae; family Linyphiidae; genus Linyphia; species Linyphia triangularis. The sequence continues at coordinate 33,882,305 of OZ021724.1, read as the reverse complement.
ACCCCTCTTAAATATTCCTGCAGGCACCCAAATTGCATCTCAAAAAATTTTGGACTTTTTGACCCCCTCTCCCCTCATGTCATGCTCAGTCTCATTTGAGCAACCTGATGGCTGTTAGGTTAGCGTCCTGGCCTTGCATGCCAAAGGTACTGGTTTCGAATCCTAAGTAAGTCATGGATGTTCGTTATGGTTCGAAATCCATGTTTAGCTGTAGGTTCCAGCCTGATTAGCCCTTATTGTGCATTAAATTAGGTGGTTGAGTTAACAAACAAACCAGTCTCGTTTGATAATTCCCCCCAATTATATCATGTTGCTGCCACCTACCTTCTAAGTATTTTACAAAAATCCTCCCCATTTCTAAAATTAAAAAAAAAAAAAGTATGCAAACTAATGGTTTGAAATTAACCATGTTTGGCCAAACCAAAACTGTCGTTAAAATACAGCTTCAGTATGTGTTTACCAAAGCAAAAAGAAATGGTTATCAATTGCTAAGGTTTACACAGTTTGTTGTGATGTCACTAATTGTAATTCATTATTGAACTTTTTGCAACATTTTCATTTTATCGAAATCAGTTGATGGGATAATGTTATGTACTTAAATTTTTGTAATCTCTATGCCATATTAGTATATTATTAAATCTAACCATTAAAAATTGAATGTGTGTAGTATTGTGTTTACAGGGGTCTATGTAGAAGAAAATTTGGGTCTATTTAATGATCCTTCTCAAAATTCTGTGTTAAAAGATGATATTGAGATTTATAAATCATCTAGGAGTAGAAGGATATTTTAAATATTTGTAAGTTCCTACTCAACATTAAAAATTTAAAATTGTTTTTATTATTAAATAAAAGCATAAAGAAATATATATATAAAATTAGAAATTTTTCACGCAATGAATTTTTTTCACAAAAATATAACCCTGTAAAAAAAAACCTGGATAGATCCCTGGTTTAATCTCATATATTTGCACAGAAATATCTGTAAGATATTGTTCAAGATTTCCCAATTCAGATTGTAATTTCTATGCTTCTATAGCTCTTTAACAGAGTCCAAAAAATAGGTGAGTGGTCAAAGTATAAGGATGCACTTACCAGTTATAACAAAGCTATAAGAAAGAGTAAAGAATCGCGAAGGGACTTCTGTGCCCAGGCGGACAATATGTCCAATGTAGCTAGACTGACCAAAATCTTAACAAAAGATAATCAGTGCCAATCGGGTTCCATCAGGAAGCATGAAGGCACATATACGGAAGATAGCAAAAGTACGGTAGCAGAAATGTTTAGAGTATACTTTCCTGACTCCATAGTCACAAATTCGAATGACACACCGCCGACCAAATGGTATAGTGGTTAGCGTGCTAGCTTCTAGACCGCTAGATTTCTGGTTCGAGTCCCGTGTTAGGCATGGGTGTTTGTAAATGTATGTTGGCTTGTCTAATGATGAATGTTTCGCCGCATTATAGCCCTCGTGTTGCTGCCGCCGCCAGATAATCTGAATACAACCAAATCAAATGACACACCCACCGTTCCCAATATTACCCTATCATGTAGTAGAAGAGAGGACTGGGAACTGGCAAGGAGTATAATTACGCCAAATAGAATTGCATGGGCTTTTAACTCATTTACGCCTTTCAAATCACCTGGTGTAGATGATATTATACCAGCTCTACTTTAACATAGCAAAGGTATTATTATGCCACATCTGTGCGAAATTTACAGATCCTGTGTAATATATGGCTATATACCATATGCTTGGAGAACCTGTCGAATTATCTTTATACTCTAACCAGGTAAGGGATGCTATAATGAAACTAAAGCCTTCAGACCTATTAGCCTGACATCTTTCCTCCTTAAAACTATGGAGAAACTGATCGACAGGTATATCAGAGATGAAATTTTAAAAACTGAACCCCTATCGAGATTTCAACATGCATACCAACCTGGGAAATGTACAAAAACTGCCCTATATGACCTTGTTACGGTACTGGATGGAGCGGTGAATGGAAAAGAAATTGCCTTGGCAGCCTTTTTAGATATTGAGTTTTTTTTTAATAGAGTTCCAACAAATATAACCAGTAATGCCCTTCTCAAAAGAAGAGTTAATCCGAGTATCTGTACTTGGATAAAAAAATATGCTTGAAACCAGAATGACTCAAGTCTCCCTATTAGGAGACACACTCACTATGGGAAAGTGTAAAGGATGTTCTCAGGAAGGTGTGCTATCACCACTATTATGAAGTCTAGTTGTTGAGGATTTCTTAAACAGGATAAATTTTTTGGGCCTGTACTCATACTGTCTAGGTTATGCTGATGGCACAACACTTGTAAATTCCAAAACCACTCCCTCACAGAGTCTAGAAATGTTTTTAGAACTCCTACTACTATATAAACAAGTGGAACTAGAGATTAATTTGTGTTCACAAGGTTATGCTGATGACACAACACTGGTCATAACAGGTAAATTCCAAAACACTGTAACTAAAAAAGATTGAAAGATGATGTAAAGAAGTAGAGTCGTCAGTTAACATCAGCAAAACTAACCTAATAATGTTCACTCAGAAAAGAATACGAGATATGCATCCAATAAAATACTTTAGTAAACCACTTGCTTACTCAGACGAGGTTAAGTATCTAGGAGTTATCTTCAATAAAACCTTGACACAGGAATCACATTTTCAACACCGCACGAGAAAAGCCGAAAGAGTGTAATGACGAATGTTTCGGCGCATTATAGCCCTTGTGTTGCTGATGGCGCCAGATAATCTGAAAACAACTAACCGAAAGAGTGTTCTGGGCCTGCAGACGTGCCATAGGAAACAATTGGGTCTAATGCCAAAAATGGTGTTTTGGATATACACTGGAGGGATTACTTCAATGGCATTGTGAGGGGCCATTGCTTGGGGGAGCAGAACCCACAATGAAACAGTGAAGAAAGAACTCACTAGTCTTCAAAGAATGGCGACCATTGCAATCACAAGTGCAATGGACACCACTCTCTCATAGGGTCTAGAAATGTTTTTAGAACTCTAACCACTATATAAACAAGTGGAACTAGATACTTATTTGTGTTCACAACGTCTCAAACTCATGGGTCTATGGGAATCATCCAATGAACTTCTTATGTTCAAAAATATTGATTCTCAGGTAAAAGAACATCCTTATCTACTAATGAGATCTGACTGGTTGTTTAAGCAATATTGCCTTAGAGCCAAATGCAACATTATCTTTTCGACTAGAGAGGACTGGAGATTTGTCTCCAATCTGACCAGAGGAGGAGATAAAATTAGGTATACAGATAGTTCAAAAAAATATTATGCACTGGTTCAGGTGTCTTCTGTCTTACCCGAAAAATAGAGCTATCTTTCTCTCTGGGTAAGATGGCTTTTGTATATCAGGCTGAGGTTCTAGCAATCACTGTCTCTGCCTACAACTGCCTCAATAGGGGGGTTGTTAAGAGAATGATAGAGATTTTTTCTGACAGCTAATCTAAGTAGTGTAGGAATGCCACAATGCACTTAAAAGTCTGGTCGCGAGAAACAAGGTATCTCTTTTCTGGGTCACTGTGTATAGAGAGTAAGGAACTGGCAGACCAATTAGCAAAATATTGTTCGGAAATGACTTTTGCTGGACCAGAGCCTCTTTTGCGTCTGCCTTACAATGTTGTCAGGAAAAGTATCAAAGTTTTATTAATTGCCGATTCTTATCAAACTTAGCTTCAATCTAAAGATCAAAGACAAGCCAAAGAGCTCAATCAACAGTCACCCTGGGCTAGATTGAGGGAACTACTAAAATTGACCAGATGAGAAATCAAGGTTACTGTAGGACTCCTAACTAGGCACTGCACTCTAAATAGATATCTTAACCTGTTAGGTGTTGTAGATGACCCACTATGTAGAGGTTGTCGTATGACAGAGGAGAGCTCTAGGCATGTTTTGTGTGAATGTGACTACTACTCTGCCCAATGCTTTGAAAATCTGAAATACCACTGTATTGATCCCTGGGAACTGTCTAATGTTCCAATCAGGTCTATACTGAAATTTATTTTGGCAATCAGTTATTTTTAGACCACATAGGTGGTATCAGTACAATAGACTTATAGTCGCACTGCTGATACTCAGTAGAATCGCTACATTTCAAATCATAAGTCATGCTTCTATTTATATATAATGTAATTGTACTCAAATTATCCTAATCCACATTGTTCCATATTAGTATATTGTAGAAAAAGTTGATTGATTTCTCTTTGAACGGTCTTTCACGAAAACAAACCTGGACAAGTTGGATTTTTCTTGTGTCCCCATGAGCACCATCAGGAACGTGCAAGGGGGTGCACTTGCACTCCCCTGGATTTTGAAAATGAAACATAATGTGGTAAAAAGTGGCATGATTCACTGGTAATAGAAGTATGATATAGATTTTAAAATATCAAATGGAAAATAAATTAATAATGATTTATTAATTATTAATGAAATTTTAATTAAGAAATCCAATTGGAGAATCAAGATTAAAACAAAAAAATTACCCATCTTACACCCCCTTTAAGAGCAGTCTGCGCCCCATGAAAATAATTCTGCAGGCGCCCATGAGTGGCCTATTACTGTACTAGTAAGTAAATACTTTCGCTTTACTGTTTTAAAAGATTGATTATACTTTACTATATGTAAGAAGAGCCACCAAGCCACACAGGAATCAACTGACGTGTTAATAACGTTTTTATTTAAATCATTAAAGGAGACGTTTCCACTAGCGTGACCGCAGACATTTCTTGTACATTTTACTCTGCTTGAAACAAAACACAATCCTTCGGTTCGTTGTTACTTGCCACTCTTGATTAGTTATGCCATTCAAGAATTGGAACTACTACTCACATATATCATATATGTATCACCATGAAACTTTAAAATGAGAATTCATTGGCTGCCGTGCACAGTCCCCCTTGTTCATTTTAATAGCCTTTGTCTGGAATTGTATAATTCTGCAATTTAATGTCGTGTTAATATTATTTTTTCAAAATAAAATGTATGTTTTTTTATTAGCAGAAATAACTTTAATGTTGAATTTTTTTTATTTCTGTTTGGTAATAGGACTCGAAAGCTTTTATCATGGAGCAATCTGAAAGAGTTATTGAATCACCTAATTCCAATTTGAAAATAAAAGGAAAAGGATTTTACAAATGGGTTGGTACTTAAAATTACTTATTTGCCTGCCTTAAATGTTTGGGTCATTCTCCACAAAACGCTCTATTTCAGTATTGGGAAAGAAAATATTTTTTTGTTTTGAATTTCTTAAATTGCCTACAGAGAGGAGATTACATTTGGTGCTACTTACATTGGTGTAGTGATTGTTTTTGGCAGGTGTTACACTGTTGTTAATATCCGATTTTAGCTTGCTCACAAGTCTAACCATGGAACCTGTATACATTCAGATTTCCCCAATTCTCCTATGCAATGACTGCTCAAATATTACAGCCTCTATCACTATTATTTGTGTTGGTATATGATGGCCGTTTAGTTGAAAGTCAAACAACTAAAAACAGCTGCCCACGCACATGATGTTTCATTCTTGCGACAAGTGGTATTACATTAATTAGAATGAAATTGTTATTCATAAAAGCTTTATACACAGCATAACTTTGTTTAATATACCTTATAGCTAAAAATAAATTTAGACATCAAGGAAATGAAATTAAAATACTGATAAAGCAAACTACCCTGAGGTGGACATGACAAATCATGTCTGTGAATATATTTTTTTAGCTTACAAATAATTTTAAATTTATATCACTTGTTTTGAGGAGTTTTGTTTGCATCAAAATATATTCCGTGGTTAATAGAAATATCCAACTTATCTAGTGTTGAAAAAAATTGTTGCGACAAGCTTTTGTGCGTTTTACGAAAAATGACCCATTTGTTGAAAATATGTGAAGTTTAATTTCAGATTAATTTTCAAACCACACACAAGCATTACTAGTTGATAAAATTAAGTTAATTTTCAATTTAATTATGCTGTTCAAGATGTAGTTTCCTGATTGAAATATAGGAAAATTTTATAGGGAACTTTATCCCTTTTTAAAATTGAAGGATCAACAATTAGAAAGTTCTGAAAGAAGTTGAATTTTCAAAAGAGCATTGTCCCTCCCAGAACATGAGTTTGTAACATGTAACTGACCTATTTATACTATACTAATTTTAGTCAACTCTAGAATTGTATAAAATTCTTAAATTCAAACTTTTAGGATTTGTACCTGCAACAGCTCTGTATATTTTATTATGACATATTGCAAGTAAGAAGCAACAGTAAAATATTCACATATCAGAAGTTTTAAAAATAAAAGTGGATTAAAACATGGCACATTAAACTTAAAAAGAATTCAAAACTCATTTTACTTGTCAATTTTAATCAGTATTTTTCAAATATTCTTTTACAACTCTACCAACTTTTCAAGTTAAATAGACTGTTAATCTGACATTGCAACCTACTTCAGAATCTTATTCTAGTACTATAGTTTTGGAATATTGTGATTTAAAACCTCTCATGTAATTCACAGCATAAGAATTCAGTTATGAGATAAAAGTAATACCTTTTGAGTCTAAAGCTATATATCTCTGTACAGCTATTAATTTGCATAGACCTTGGATCTACACTTGGCTTTGTATGTAAATAGATATATGTATCTTTTAGGTTCTTGAATTAATGCTCTTTTCTTGCATGGGATGGCATATAATGTTCTGTCCGTATACAAAAGTAGAAGAGAGTTTTAACCTTCAAGCAATTCACGATCTTCTTTATCATGGTTCGAATATCTCGCAGGTAAATCTTAATATATATATATATTTTTGTTCAGGACTTAATCAGCATATTTTTTAATAATATTGAGAATGTAATTGATTAATACAATCATCTGAAAAATTAAATTTAAATAGGCATGGAATAAGTTAGAGCTATTATTTCTTACTTTATAAAAACTATTCAAAGAGCCCTGTTTAGCTGAGAATTTTATCCTGTTTCATTTTATGTTTTTAAAAAACAAATGCAATACATAACTTATTGAAAATAAGATGCTAATTCTTTATAAAAAAAATTTTAATTAAGTAATGTACAGTTTATTCACAAATAAATAAAGCATTTAACAACAGGTTATTGTGAAATTTTTCAGTGCATTTTATTTTTCAGGGTGATTATAATTTAGCTTTCAAAAAGTTAGAACAAAAGAACGACTGGTCAGAATGGCCTGAATATATGCAAAGACGGTGGAAATTGTATGCATAATAATAATAAAAAAATAATTAGAACTATTTTTTTTTTTCTTATGCTATAACATTTCCCTCTTTGCATATATTCAGGTTAAATTTTAGGCCATTCTGACCAATGGCTTTTTTTTTTTTTTTTTTTTTTTACTGATTTTTGAAAGTTGAACTGTACTTATGATCATGCTGTATATTTCTAGACGGTATTTATTATTATTATTTTTTTTTTATTTTTTTTTAACTATCCTTTTTTTACTTTTTATACAAAACCAAATCCATAAATGTTATACCTATTAAAAGGTTAAGGCCTCCTCTGTCAAGCAGTTTATATGCAAATTTACACATCATTGTGTTTGAAAATTGGTGTTAATTTTTTATTTGCTACTCTATGAGAAAAGGCTCTATGCAGAGGATATTTAGCTACTTTATAAGAGGGGTACTCGATATAGAGGATAATTTTGTACTCTACGATAGGGGATGTGTCAACTTAGCGTGGCAATGATCACCACGTACCTTCAAACTTTAAGCTACAATCATTAAATGTATTTCTATTTTAAAGATGTAGTTTTCCACTTTAAAAATTTGCTTCATTATTTTCTGATAAAAATAAACTTAAATATTAATAATTTCTTTTGTACGCTCTATGATTGAAATCATAAAAATAAATAATCACTAAGAAAATCGATCCGGGAGTGGGATTTATATTGAGACTCCCGGAGAAGTAAAAAATATTAAAATAAGAAACCCAAATAATTTCTCAGTGTTTAGAAATGAACTGTTGGCTATAGATGCCGGACTTGAGAGGCCATTTTAAATGAAGTCAATTTCGGAGCAGTATGGATTCTATCAGATAGTAGAAGTTCAATACAGCTCTTGAAAGACTGGAACAATGCGAGTCATAAAGTGCATCTCCAATGGATACCCTCCCACGTGTAAATTTATGGAAACAAGATTGCTGACGATTTGCCGAAGCAGGGCTCGGCTGAACTTTTCAGTTCAGTTACCTCCATAACATTTGACTAGCTTTACTCCAACAGGAAAAACAAAGATTTAAAGACGTGAAGGGTACCTCCATTCCATGGCTGGTATAGGCAGAACAGTCCTGGTGGCTCTATTGGCCTTGCCTGCGAAAGAGCTGAACAGAAAGCACTGTCTAGATTTGCTAGCGGTCACCGGCTCCTATAGCTATGATATCAAGGTTTTTCCTGTCTGTGCCAAGTGTGAAGTAAGAGAGTGTGTCCTTTGCTTGCCTTGGATTTTTTAAGGTTTTGGGCTCATGGATGGTGTCTAGCTGCTGCTAGACAGAGAAGGATTAGTAATAACAACACGATTGAAATACGGAATGTAATTTATTACCAGACCCACCTGCTACCTGAACTGTGTCGTCCAGAGTTCTATTTTCCAGTTCAAGTGCTGGTCCATTAGTTACATAGGGTTTCAAGCGACAGGAAAATTTATATTCAAGAAAATTCAGATTGAACACAAATTTTTTTTTAAAAAATTAAAAATTTAATTGTTTTTTCTTTCACACACACAAAAGTTAAAAAAGTCTATGCAAGCAAGGATCTTGTTTTCAAAATATTTTGGTATTATTCATTTCTTTTGTAGAGTGGTGACAATTGGAGTCCAAAAGTAGAGGCCAAGCTGCTAAACTTGAACACCATATCACTGTAAAAAAATGTAAAAAGCTAATGGAATAACCCCTTTGACCTCTGTTCTAGTACTGTTCTGTCACTGCTCTAGTACTAAAAAAGCTCCAATAACCAAGCACACAAGCAAGGAATCATACTCCCAATTCTGTTACTTCTTATGCCATGTAATTTACTTCTCAACTCTCAATTCTCTTCTGATAGATTTTTAAAAAACAATTTATTTTAAGATGTTTTATTTGATGTTTAATTGTAAACTTTTCTATTGAAAGAAAATTTGCTCTTGCAAGTTTTGTGTGATATATTTCTTTAAATAGTTTTTAATAGTTTGCATTGTAACATATCATTCTTCAGTGAGCACATATCTAATACTTTCTCATACATAATATATATCTAATACATATGCTAAAATATAGTTTCTGTTCTTTATATGAGTGAAGCTTCTGTCTTATATTACAACTAGCTGCATGACCCAGCACTGCCTGTGATCCATTGAAGGACATCCATTAGTTCTGTGTACTACAGACTCAGAATATCTCCGGATTAATTGTTGCTGTTGATCAGCTTCTAATCTATTATAACTGATGCATGGTTTCATCATCGTAATAGCCCGCTCTGTCATTCTCCAATCGATGCTGTCTTTGTAATGGGATTCCCTAACTCTCTTAGTGGCAGATGTTCTATACTTAGCATTTATATTCATTCTTTTCTTTGACGGCTATTTAACAAATGTCAAAATGATTTGAAAGTTTTCAGTGAATTTCAATAGTCTTTGTCGAATCTACGATTGAGGCTGCAAGTGATGAAGCTAATTGAGTCTAAATAACCTGTTGCTATGCTAGATTCTATGAATATTTTGACTCACTCTCATCAAATAAAGTTAGATTCAGAATTTAAATTAATCCAGCCAGAAAAATGTTACCATTTAAAATTTTGTAAACATAGAAATAATTTTACTGCTATTAATTTTTATGCTTAAAAGAATTTTGTATATATTTTTAAAACACTGGCAAACTTACTCAACAAAATATGTCTAATAGTGTCTATAGTGCAGCTCTAGCCTCTGTTTTAAAAATAATCATGAGAATATATTGTGCCAAGTTCTTAATTTTTGTTTTAAAATAAAACGAAATCTGAACTAAGAGAAAAATTAGCAGCCAGAGAAATGATGGCATTATCTACCAAATTGTTTGCCAACTGAAAAATTATTGCCAAGTGACATGGAACGTAATAGTACCAATATTGGTCAATGCTGTGCCACACAACACACTATGATTTATGTAGTCGTTTCACATTAGACGGCCTTATTACATTTGATCTTGTAATTGACACATGCTGGGAAAAAAAAAAAAGATTTATATCTTTTTGTTTTCAACCAAAATCCGATTGAAAACATCCCATAACGTCACTAACTTATAGTGGTAAATTAATTATGTTGATAAACAAACTTTCAGATGTTAGATATATGCAGGGGTCTCAGACCTGCGCCCAACTGCAAAAAATACAAAAATCTGTTCCAAGCTGCTCCAAATGCTTTATTTTAGTCATATTTGCGCTAAAACGCGATTTTTTTTTTTTTTTTTTTGTTACCGAAATGTGATACTGTTCGCCGCTGTAATATCGCTATTGTTAAGAAATATTCCTGTATATTCGGCGCTAACGCTGATATTTACGATAGTGTGGTGTTCATTTTCTCCGAGTGCTATGATGATTTGCGACGCTAATGCTGACATTATTGTTAAGTTTTACGTTGTTATGATGGTCATTTTCGTCGATTCTTTCATCGATATAATAGCTCTGTAATATTGAGAATTGCTGCCGTTAATTCGACGCTATTGCTGGTATTTTCGTTGGTATGATGGTAATTATTGCCGAATGCTGGAATATTGCAATATCCGAAGTTTGCCTCGATATTACTGAGAAAATGTTGATGTTACTGGGATGATTTGCGACGCTAATGCAGATATTATAGCAAATTATTGTGATGATCATTTTTGTCGAGTCTTTCACCGATTTATTAGCGCTGTTGTTGAGAATTGCTCCGGTTTGCTGATATATTCGTTGGTGTGATGGTCATTTGCGAAGAGTGCTGCGCTTTTGTTAACATCCTAAATTCCTGAATCTTGCACAAACATTACCGAGAAAATGTCAATATTACTGACATTTGTGCCGATATGTACGTTTTAGCGATGGTCATTTCTGCTGAGTCTTCAACTAGCGTAATATCCTTTGTCCAGATTTTCGACGGTATTGTAAAAGCTTTCGCTAATATTTACGCAAGCGTGGTAGTCATTTTCGCTGAAGTTTACACTGTTGTAATAGCACCTGTTGTTGAGATTTGTGACGCTGTTTAGTGACTTAAAAAAAATACGATATTACTGGGATTTTGCGCAGATGTTACCGAGATTGCGATGGTATGGTGGGTGCTATCCCGATATTTAAGTTGGTGTTATATTTGTTTTCACAAGGCCTACGGTAATGTAATAGCAGTTATTGCCGAGATTTGCGACGCCGATTTAGTGACATTCGTCTCTGGTAATTCTGCATAAAAATTTGTGGTTTTTTTTTGTTTTTTTTTCCCCCTACAAAAGTTTTTTTTATATGCTACAAAGGGCATTTTCCTGCTACTAAACTTGTTTTTACCTGCTCCGAAAGTCATTTTTCCTGCTCCAAAAACTACTCCAAATCTTTCTGAGTGAGTGGGAGCCCTGTACATGAGATTGAATGTGCTTAACTATTAGTTCCAGACAACATAAACTGCTAAATGTCATACTACCAGAACTTTGCATTTTAAGCATTTTTCTGTGACTAAAATGTTTTCTATATTATAGTTACAATGAATTTGTATTTTATGTAATTGTCCTTTTAAAGTCTAAAAACAATGTTGTAGTGTAAAATAAAATAGTAGAGAAACACTATCAATAATTAATAAAAGTCAACTTGTGATTCCAACCAAAAGTGATTGAGACACTTTTATACAGGACTAGCTAAATACCCGTGCTTCGCTACTAAATTTTAACATGTGCAATATTTTAGCTAGCTGTGAGGCCTCGCGTTGCGGAACCCAGTTTTTGGCGCTTCGCTCGCAGGAAGGTTCATCGCTACGCAAAATCGAAATCGCTTCGTTCGCTGAAAAAATCATGGACATATAAACACAGGCTTATTTCACTCGTTAAAAGGTTCATTGCTATACAAGAATAGGCTGGCTTCGCTCGCTGAAAGGTTCATTGCTGCGTAAGCATAAGCTCGCTTTCCCTAGCTAAAATCTAATTGCTATGTAAAGCCTTAATATTGGAAGCCTGTCCCTTGTCGAGAAAAAAAAATCCCCGTTAATATAACACTCTTTTAAAATTATTTTAACATGTGTTTGTGGAAAGCAAAATTAGAGGCTAAAACTACTTACGTTGAAACTTTCAAAACTCTAGGCCTATTAGAAGTCGCTTTTTGTGAAAAAATTAATTAAAAAACAAATTAAAATTTTAACATTCTTTTTGTCAGTCCAATTAGAAGGCCAAAACTACTTGTGTTTCAAATTTCAGAAATGTAGCCCAATTACAAATCGTTTTGTAAAATATTTGTTAATTAAAAAAAAATTAAATTCTGTTTTCAAAAATCCAATTAGAAGGCCACAACTATTTATGTTGAAAATTTCAAAGCTGTAGCCCTATTTGAAATCGTTTTGTAATATATATATTAAAAAATTAATTACTAACGAACTGAACAAAAATTTTAAATTCTGGTTCTCTAAAGTCCAATTAGAAGGTCAAAACTACCTATGTTGAAAATTTTAGAGCTGTAGCCCTATTAGAAATCGTTTTGTAAAATATTAAGTAATTAATTAAAAAAAATTATTAAAAAGAAACTAAATAATAAATTTAAAATTCTGTTTTTCAAAAGTCTAATTAGAAGGCCGAAACTACTTATGTTGAAATTTTCAGAGCTGTAGCCCTATTAGATATTGTTTTATAACATATTTATTAATTAATTAAAAAAGAACTAATTAAAATTTTAACATTCTGTTTGTGATGTATACAGTTAGAAGGTCAAAACTACTTATATTGAAAATTTAAGAGCTGGTAGCCCTATTAGTAGTTGTTTTGTAAAATGTTTATTAATTAATTAAAAAAGAACAAAATAAAAATTTAAAATTCTTGGTTTTAAAAGTTCAATTAAATGTCCAAAACTACTTATGCTGAAAATTTCAGAGCTGTAGCCCTATTAGTAATTGTTTTGTAAAATGTTTATTAATTAATTAAAAAAGAACAAAATAAAAATTTAAAATTCTGTTTTTTAAAAGGCCAAAACTACTTATGTTAAAAATTTCAGAGCTGTAGCCCTATTAGATATTGTTTTGTAACATATTTATTAATTAAAAAAATTAATTATAAAATAACTAATTAAAATTTTAACATTCTGTTTATGATGCATAAAATTAGAAGGCCAAAACTACTAATGCTGAAAATTTCAGTGCTCTACTTCAATTTTAAGTAGGTTTCTATAGATCTGCAGGAGCCACAGACAGACAGATACACAGCTTGTTTTATTATTATAGATATAACTGAATTGACATTCAGAGGTAGAAAGGGGCAGGTTTAGGAGCTATGATGATATGATTTGACAGTAAAAATTAGCATTCCCAATGCTGCTAAAATAGAAATTGAAAAGCAAGTGGCAAGCTGCTAGAAGACACTTTCTCTAGAGTAAATGATAACTGTTAATTTATCAGAACAATGACTGGTGTTTGTGGGCACCATTGCTAATTCATGGACAACTGTAAAATAAAAAAAATTTCTTCCATTCAATGTGATTTTTTTTTTTTTTTTTTTTTTTTTGTAACTCTCAGCAATATTTATTAAAAAAATATTAAAAAATCAATAAAAGCAAAGTTTGTGATACTAAATTTTTATCCTAATTATACTGATTACATATTCTATCACCCCTTACAGTTCTAATTATAAGTTCAGATTCTCCCCATAAAAAGAAGGAGAGTTGCTGCCCCTTCGTGTTCCAACTCCATAATATCTCTGTTGTCATTTTTAACACCAATGTTTCTTTTGCATGTAAGATGCTCGATCTCCTTTGAGTCCTATAATAGAGAATTACAGCATTTTTTCCCTTTTCTTTAAATTGATTGTAAATGTTTTAAAATTACAAAAAACTTTGTTTTACCCTCATCTTTTGCATATTTATTTTATAATACAAAGTTTTAAAAACGTGGTTTCGGAATTGAGCTGAAACCAGAAATCACTTGACCAACAAGGGAGTGACGCGGTTTTTGCCTGACTGTTTGGGGACGGGGCAACTCGTTCCATGGCAATGCCGACTGTTGAATCCATAATCCAGTCGAGTCCTGGTTGTAGGAACACAATCCACTAACTATACGGGTTTTGTTTAGATTTGAAGCACAATGAAGTATTTCTACGCAAATTTAAAATACTGAATATGTGTTGTCAATAATTAGGCAATTAAATTGTACAAAGAAAATTATGTATATGAATGAGAACAGACATTCGAAATTTGTAAAACTCAATCTAAATTAACGTTTTTTAAACTTTGTATTGATAAGCACATGGTTACTCATTAATTTTAATAAGAAGTTAAGATTATTCACAAAAAGAATCTTTTATAGTCTAAGTTTCAATAGTACAACTTAATTTAATTTCGAATACAGTCACATTTAGATACTTCTTATGAAGTGAAACTGTATTTCTTTTTTCACAAGCCACACTTTGTTAACAAAATATATTATTGAAAGAAATTTCGTAAATATACTTAAAAAATGACTTTCTATAAGAATGTTATTTTCAAGAACAGATTTTTTATTTTATACGTATCAACAAAATAAAACTTAACAAATGCATTCTGAAGTAAAAGTTGTAATGCAATAGCTGGTGTAGTGGTTAGGGTATTTGCTTTGAAAAGTAGAGGTTCTCAGTTCGATTCCCGCTCTTCTTTTAAAAGTAGGAATTGTTTTTTGCGTTTTAATGTTGTTATTATGACCTTTATTTTAATTTATATTATTCATCTTCAGTTTAGATTGAAAAGTATCTTATTGATAACAATTGATACAGTTGAATTTTTGCCAAATGCTTTTTTTACATTTTAAAGGAAAATATGAAAGAGTAATACACTTGTGTGCAAAACTTAAGCAATAATGTAAAAATTTAGCAGATAGCCATGAAATTGCAGAAAAGGAGGTCTGGAGATCAGTACAATGAACACATAAGTCAGTAGAAACGTCATGCGTATGCAAATATCAGGAACGAAACGTCAGATGCGACGTGAGCGTACGCAAAACGCGTGATGTCGGCGCGTGCAGCTAAACAGTAGAATAAAAGGAACGGCGCAGACGCAATTCAACATATTCCCTGCAAGTGCCAGTGAGTCAGTTCTTGAAATATGGCTAGAAGAAATCACCTGGACAACTTCACACATGGAAGAATGATCGGAAAGCTGGAGGAGGGGCGTACTGTCACCAGTGTAGCTGCAGAGTTCGGAATCAACAAAAGTGTTGTTTCACGCACTTGGAAACCGTTCCAAATCACAGGTACAGCTGTTAGAAAGGTTGGTGGTGGCCGGCCGTGGATAACAACTGTAGAGGATGACCGATATATCGTCCTGCAGGCGAAAAGAGGCAGACAGCAGTCAGCAAGCGCCATTGCTCAGCAACTCTGTACAGCAACGGGGCGACAAGTGTCGCGGTTTACTGTGGCCAGACACCTTCACAAAGAGGGCCTATTCACCCGCCGTTCTGAACCCTGCCTCCCGTTGAAAGTTGGCCACCAACGCCACCGTTTACAGTGGTGCAGAGAGCACTAAAACTGGACAACTGATCAATGGAGTCGTGTCCGGATCAATGGAGTCGTGTTTACGGATGAGAGTCGGTTCAGTACCGGAAGCTATTCTCAACGCGTTTTGATTTGGAGAGAGGTTGGGACCCGGTTTTATCCCAGTAATATCATGGAAAGACACCGTAACGGTGGTCCTGGAGTT
The DNA here is from genome assembly GCA_963978545.1 of Linyphia triangularis. Taxonomy (NCBI): domain Eukaryota; kingdom Metazoa; phylum Arthropoda; class Arachnida; order Araneae; family Linyphiidae; genus Linyphia; species Linyphia triangularis. Next base: position 33,866,416 of record OZ021724.1, on the reverse strand, counting down.
CTTGTCTGGGGAGGCATTATGCTGAACGGGCGAACTGAGTTCCACGTCTTCGACTTAGGGTCTGTAACCGGAAATCGCTATTGTGAGGAGGTACTCCTTCCCCATGTGCGTCTGTTCCAAGGTGCCATTGGCCCAGACTTCATTCTTATGGAGGACAATACACGGCCACATCAGACTCTTGCTGTTGAGGATCTACTGGAAAGTGAATATATCACTCGAATGGATTGGCCAGTAGGCTTGGGCGATGTATTGATACATCGTCCAAAACTGGTGTGAAATCAACATCGTCAAACCGGTGTCACTATTTTTGCATAACCGATACATCACAATCTTTTTTGACGAGAGCTTGATTCTTGCTTAGCACTTCAAGGACAAAGAAACGTGATGCCACGATTCATGCGCGGGGTTTCTAAGATACTATAAAAACGTATTGAAACCGTCGACACCACACCATTTTAAACACGATCCACATCGCAGTAATCCACCCGGCGTATACGCGGTGTCTCCAAGACTATATAGAAATGTACTGTAACAGCTAACACCACGCCATTTGTGATAATTTCCATTTGCTTTTGCTGGGGCGATACTTCGAATCATCGGCATTGTGGTAACCGTATCCACCTTCGGTATGAGCGATGTTTACAAGATTATATAGAAACAAAGCGCCACATACGGCATCTCGTACTTCATCACTCATATACATGTTGGATTCGCTTTTGCATCCTCTGGCTTTTGAAATTTCTAATAAAGTTGGAAAAAAGTGCATATTTCAAGGGAAAAAAAGCATGTATGACATTTTGAAATTATAATTCAATTTTACAATGTTTTTTTTAGGTCTCGCGTTTATTTCCTATTTCGTTTTTACAGCTGAGTATTGAAATTTCGAGGTCGTTTTCAGGCTCCAGTAGTCTAGTAATATTGGAAATTCGATGCAAGAAGTATTCCTTTTATTGTTCGAACATTATTTATGTTGTTCTCTCAACTCTTGGAAAGCGTCTTGATTTTTATTTAATTTGTCATCAGATATAAGACCTTGATATTCTATTTTTGGAATTCAGTTGAGTATTTCCTAAAAATTTTTTTTCATTTTCGATTATTTTTTTTTTTTTTCTGTAACTTGGAAGAAATAAAATATAGCATTTTTGTATTTTTAAATCTTTTACATCAGAATTACTTCAGGATTTTTTATACCTAACATTTTTACCCTTTGAGAGCTTTGCTCTATTTATTAACTCAAGGGGATTGCAGTATTCTAGCGCAGTAATTTCTGTCTAATTTTTACCCAGTTAAGATAATCAGGTTATTTATTACTATGATGGTTTGTTATATCTGCCAAAGTCCATATGAATTAGCGCATGGACTGATCTAGTTTGATTGCTTAAATACTTATAAATGATTTCTTCCCATTTACGTTGAAGGATTTTCTCTTCTGACTAGTAAGTAAATGTTTTTTAATTTTTTTTCAGTTTATATAATTTAAATAAAGTTTATTTCCATAAGATTAATTACTCAATTTAACTTGCTTCTTAAAAATGCGGAAATGCAGATTTTTTTGGCACAAAATAAAGATTATTAGAATTTTAAATGTTATGCATTAATTTTATTTTTTTGTTTAATAGTTATATTGTACATAGTAAGTAATACAATATTCATTATAAAGTATGTTTTTGATTTAATAATTAAGAATGTTCAATAACTAAAGTAACATGTGCACTGCCATGAAGTGTACTTGTCCTCCCCCCCCCCCCCTTCTCCTTTCCTGATAATAACAAAATCAAATTTCATTAAGATAGAGAAATTGAAAAATCTAGATTAAACCAAGAAAAAAAATAACAGCTTATACCCCTTTGGGTGCTTTGTGTATCCCCCTGAAAATAATTCGGTCACTGCTCATGTTATTTAAAATAAACTTCTCTACATGAATTCAATAAAATATTACAAAGCTAAGTAAGCATAACTTTCGGCTATATAGCGTGTTATGAAAACGTTGTTTTATAGTATTTTGTAAAAAAATAAAAAATCATGTCGCGATGTATCGTGACATCGTGATGTTTGCTTCCTGATACATCACGATGCAAAAATGTTAACATCGCCCAGGCCTATTGGCCAGCGTACTCCCCACATTTAAATCCCATCGAACATGTGTGGAATGCTTTGGGGAGATGCATTGCAGCACTCTTGGATCCTCCGGAGAACACCCAACAACTCAAACAGATGCTGATTGAGGAATGGGCACTCCTACCACAAGAAATGTTGCACCAGCTGGTTCTGAATATGCGGATACGGTGCGAAGCAACCATTGCAGTGAGGGGAGGGCATATCCCATATTAAGGAACATCTGCTTGTTGTTCTTCCTCTTGGATAGACAATCATAAGTCACGATACTATGCCTTCAATAAAGCTTGTTTTTGTTTGATTCTATACCATATGCATTGTATTCCTTTTTCAGCGCCTATACTTTCGGCATCCCTTACATACATAATACTCTACCTCATTTCTGAATTTCATGTCTCGGATGATTTCTCGTGGAGTTATGGCAAAAACCCCACTGTTGCTTAAGTTTTGCACACCAGTGTGGATTCCGATTAATCATTTAATCAAATTTCCATTTTTAGGAAAATTCAAACCTGTTCCTAATATATTTGCATTAAAAAAAATTTAAATAAATAATAAATCCTGTAAAACGTTCTTCACTTTCGATATACTTTTTAATTTTATTTCTAATTAAATAGATAAAGCACAAATATTACAAATACTCTTTTTTAGTTTGTTTAACAGTTACAAATCATGAAATGTAACAACTTTTATGTGCCATATTGACATATATAAATGTCCATTAACTTTTCTATTCAACAAACTCCATGAACTTTACTAAGCTCGATAAAATTTATTTGTTTGAGCACTGAGAAATAATAACATTCTAATATGTTTAATTAAACTTGTTCCTATTATATTTTTCATTATTAAAGGTATCATTTAATCATTTCTATTTGCTGCACACAAACAAAACGTTTTTCCAAACATTTGCTGTTTTTAAATGATTCATTTTAATATAAAACAGTCTTAATTATTTCGCACTTGTAATTTCCGGTAATGTTTTTAAAATCTTAAAAGTATTTATAAAATTTTCAGACGGTGTAAAAATTAAATAATAATTTAGTACACATCAATATCTTTTCTGCAAAAAATTCTCCAATTAAATTTAATTTAAAAAGGTCTTTGATCTAAAAAAATAAATAAAGCAACAATAGTAATAAAACATTGCAACCCAATTTTGAAATAAACTTTACATCCGCACCTCACAAAAGGTTATAAATGCTTTTCCAAAGCTGAAACACATATCTACAGAAACCTTCAAAATTGCATCGTACTGAATTCGGATTACAGTCAATTCTTAGATGTTTAAATTTTTCAAAGGTCAATTTTTGTGAGTTCACCACCTCTACGAACATAATGATGCAAATTGTTATACAGTAAATAATACTGGAAATAACATCCATACTTAAACCAGCTATATAAAACAATAAAAAATTGACACTCCAATATCTTGCAAACAGCTTTTTACCGTGCAAACGACGAGGAAGGATCGGATGATGTCATGGCCAACACGGCCAATAAGAATATGTTTCTCGATTGCCTCCCATTTCTGACTATTTTACTGATTTTAAAACTTATGTAACTCAGAAACTAAATTACAAGCAAAAAAATCATGGATATATTCCGAATCGAGAGGATGTTTTCTGTTGATGTAACCTGGTAAAATAAATATTTTAAAGATAAAGTAATTCTCTATTATGGACTTCTAATAGTTTAATTTTTATAATTTTTTTTTTTATTGATTTAAAGAAAAAATAGTGTTTTGATTTGTTTCAATTTCAGTTCGATCATCTAGAATTCCCTGGTGTTGTGCCACGAACCTTTCTTGGACCACTGGTTGTTGCCGGACTCTCTTATCCATTCCTTTTGTTGAACATGTATTTGGAGTTTGATAAATTTATGATGCAGTATGTTGGTAAGAATCTTTTTTTAGTCTTACTCCAATAAAGTTTTATACTTAATTCTTACTTGTGTGCTAACAATAAAACTTGTTACTTTGTCATTGGAACATCGCTTTTCCCTGGGAAAGTATGTAATATGTCAAGGATAAGAATTAAGATATGTTTTGATTTTTTTAATTTTGTACTTTTTTCTTTAATTGAAAACTCATTTTTCTTATAAATTCTGACTTAACAAGCAAATAACCACTGTTACACTAGATTAGTAGTATATCTCAACGAAAAAAGATATAAAATTAAGATTGTATCTTTAAATAAATTACTTGTGGAGCCAGTTGCTCTCTGCATATGTAAGTTGCTTAGAGGATTTAATTTTTAGAAGTTCATCAGCGTTAGATATTATATTCTATTGCTGAGAGATATAGTGAAACTTGATTTGGAAAGTAGTTTTGGACACTGCTTGTGTACCATTGTCGGTCTGGTAATAACCCACTGAAAACTTTTTTTCAATATGCAAATTTTATTTATCTGCAAATAATACAGAGAATTCTTTAAAGCAGAGAACTACATCTTAACAGGAATATATAAATTTTAGTTTAAAGTATGACAGGAGAAGACGAGATCATTACTGGGCCTAGTCGATGTATCCCCATAGATTACCTTCTGATAGAGTACCAAACAAAGATTTAACTTTGATTTTCAAACAAATAGCGTAATGTGCAATTATAAATAATAAACTTTTCATGGGAAGCAAATGTCTTAGCCTTTAAATTGATATGTCATTTATAATTTTTGTTTTGTGTAAAGATTATCACATAAACACCATCCAGAAATAATATATAAGATCAGCAGACATAGTCAGTAGCTTTTTCCCATTATAAAAATGTATTTTTTCTGTCGCAAATTGAAGTACAATTCATTGATGCTAATAATTAAATAAATGTTAACTAATTGCACACAATCCTAAATTATCTTCAACTTGTTTAGGGACTCTATTTTAATTGTTCCTTAAATTAGCAAACATGAAACTAGCTATTCATTCTGACAGTATTTGTATCTAGCCTATAAAATATTTAGTTTATATTCTAAATATTTATTGAAAAAAAGTATTTACTTTCTTTTATTTTCTTTGTCCTAGCAAAAATATATGTTTAAATTAATATTTTTTAAAAACATTTGCATTTTTTTCTTAATAAAGTTATAAATATCACAATGATTTTTATGATTTTGCAATTCTTATCATATTCCTCTTCTATATATTTATTTCATTTAAAGCTTTTAACTTTAACAAAGAGAAACTAAATTATTATTAATTAAAGTAAGTTACGATTGATTTTCTGAGAAACAATGCAAAAAAAGTCTCCTGGCAATATATTTTATTTTTACGAGATGCCTTATCATTGCTTTTAGTGTGCAAAGTCTATTAACCAATAAACCATATTAAATTTCTATTTTCGTGTATTTATGAAATATATAAAAATCATAAACTTTTATTTTTGTTTTAAATCAGCGTCAGCTACTAGGGGGCCCTCGACAGCTTTTTCTCCGGCTCGCCGGCAGTACAGAAGAGCAAAAATCAAATTTTGCGGAAATAATTTTAAATTATCTACAATAGTATGTGTTTACTACTAAAAACTGCGTTTTCCATTAAGTGGCCCACGTCAGTAAGTCTAAAAATTCCTCTTTTTTTTTTTCTGAGACTACCAACGAGAAAAAATTAAAAAAAGCAATAGTTTGAATTAGTACCAATGACGCATTCCTTCGCATTGGCTTAGTTTTGTACTTATGATACCCTACCCTCTTGATTCGTGAATGGCACAATTCGATTTCTGCTTTTCTGAATGTGATGGGGCCGATCAAACGGTATAGTGGTTAGGGTGCTAGCTTCTAGACCGCGAGGTTGCGTGTTCGAGTCCCGTGTTAGGCATGGGTGTTTGTAAATGTATGTTGGCTTGTCAAATGACGAATGTTTCGGCGCATTATAGCCCTCATGTTGCTGATGGCACCTGATAATTTGAAAACAACCAACTGGAATGTGATGGGCAGGAGTTGGGTGTTTTTATGCATACTGGCCTCTTTTGTTTTCACATGAAAAAAAGTATCATGATCTCTATGACTTCAGTGCAATAATGGTGTCGAAGACTAGTTTTAAACGCAAAGTAGATAATAAAAAGCTGACCGGCCGTTATTGTCTCGCAATTAACTTTGACTAAAATGGAAGATTTAGGAGGTATGGTTTAAATATCTTTATTGATTATGAGTTTATGTCAAGTCACATTGTAATATTGTCACAAAAGATTAACTTTTTTTATGACTTTGATTTACGATCTAAAGAAAATTATTTTTTTAATTATTTAAAACAAGAATCAAATATCAATTGTTATTTTATTAATGTAAAAAAGTTAAATTATTGTTTCAGTTTTCAAAATTGTTTTATATTGTTGAATTTTTAGTAATTATCACATTTCTAACATTGAACATATGTAGTAAAGCAATATATTTATTGGCGTATTCGGTATAAATCTGCGGCCCGCGGAAAGTTCCAACATAAGTCATGCGGCCCGTCTCTAAAATTTAGTGGCGAACGCTGTTTTAAACAAAGAATACTAGTTTTTTAAATGTTCCTTCTTACTTGCCTTTTATCAAACTTCAATTGAAAGTCAAACTTTTACTTTTAGACACTTAAATATTTAAAATACTGATTATGTTAAGTTGCCTTGAAATAGATTAAAATCAAGTCGTGATTGATCTAACTTTTTATTCTCATTTTAGTACGTTTCATTCTTGGCTCTTTGGTACTGTTATCCTTTCACAAGTTTAAGGAAGCTGTTGAAAAGCAATTTGGTTCAGTTGTTTCATCGTGGCTGCAGCTAATTACAGTTTCCCAATTTCATTTTATGTATTACATGTCTAGACCTCTGCCAAATACATTTGCTTTAATATTGGGTAATGTGAATTATATTATTATATTCACTTCAGTATACTTTTTATATAGGAAAGTCAATACGCCATTACAAATAAGATTAATTTTTAGAATATAAGCAGACAACAAAAGACTCGTAGAATAAAACAATTTTTTTGTATATATATAATATGTTTTGATTGGTTCTCTTGAACTTAATCAAGAATTGAATTATAGATTTACTATGACACGATTTTTTGTTTGCCTTTAACACAAACTGAATCTTTCCAATATTTAATGTTTTCTGTTATAATTTATTTCTTAAAATCATTTAGCATCAGATATAAACTGTATGTTATTTTTAATAATTTTCAATGTCTTATCATGTTTTATAATGAATTTTTCCCTAATTATTTTTATTAAAGTAAAACTTACCTAATGAAATTTGAATATTAAATATTAATAAAAAATAATAACAGTTCATATTTTTGTCAAATTTTTGTTCACTTTATTTTAGAAAATACTTTATATTTTTAGTGTAAAATAAATTTATCACAAACTTAAATCACATTACACTTGTATTATTGCATAGAAATGCCTTTTGTTCTATTCATTGTGAAATTAATATAGTATTTAATATCGAACATTAATATTATTTGTGAAGATTAAATTTTGGCCATTTAAAATATTTTATTTTTTTAGCACTGTTTGCTTTTCATTATTGGATGACCAGAAATCAAAGAATGTTTGTCTTAACATCAGCTGCTGCTGTTATAGTTTTTCGTGCAGAGCTATCTATTCTTTTAGGTCTAATAGCTTTAGAAGAAGTTATTTTAGGAAGGTTCAAAATTCTGCAAATATTGTGCTGGGGTATACCTGCAGGTTTATGTATGTTAGGTAAATAATTTGTGTTTCTCTTTTTAGTATGAATATGTTTCAATTAGTATGAAGGTAAACCATTATTTTAAGTATTATTATCTACCTTAATCCTTTTCCTCGATTCATTGAATTAAATTAATACAGTATGTTTGATGTGGTGCAATAAAGTATGACATTATAAATCATATTATGTTATAAAGATAATACAAATGTATCTTTATATTGAATTTCTATTTTGTAGTTAAATAAGTTAAATGAATAAAATAAATAAGTTTAATTGAGCAAATATTTGAAGGTGTCTATATTTATTATTGAAAATAAAAATATGACTATTTTTAGTAGATAGACTATATTTTAAATTATTGAACAATTATTGTTTAATGTCTTAGTATCATAAATGTTATGTATATATATGCTTTTAAGCTGACACTGTCTAAATTTGAAATCCTTCATTTAAACAAAGCTATATTTTCATAATGCTAAATTTCCATCAAAATGTAAAATATTGGTTATAAATGGATAATTTTGATGATATTTTTTTTTTTTTTTTTTATTCCTGAATCTAATTTAAACAAAAAAAAAAGTGGTATTTTGGCAAAAAACAACTTTAATGTTTCTTTTACTGACATTACATGACTTCTTAAGTACAAATTCTTTCAATCCCCTCGAATGTAAACTAAACTAAACTATTACTATATTTAATAGAGTTATTTGTTTTAAAAAAACTTTTTTGAAGTGTTTTTTCATAGTCTTCGTCACTGGGATTTCCAGAGCGTCAAATTGCCTATAATTTAGCAAGTATTCTACCTTAAACCATTAGAAAAATTCAACTAATATATTTAGATAATTTAGCAATGGCAATTCTTTCTCAAAATGCATAAATTATTTTTTAGTTTTGTTAAAAAATATTGCATTTTTAGTGGTGTAATTGTGACATTGGCTATGCACTGGAGATGGGGTAGGGGGGTAAAATTTCAATAAACATGCTCCATATTAGAAACATATCTTTGTATTTACTTGAAATTTTGAAATTTCATAATTGGCATTATAAACTGGTAGGTTGAATTACTATTCTATAAGTTATGTAATTAGTTACAAATTATTAAGGCTATTATTGAAGTCATTCAAATTAGCAATTCATTATATATAGAATATGCATTACTTTAATATTAGTAATAAAAAATTACCACAATCGGCCTCTGCAACATGATCACTTTCTTCAAATTGTACTTAATATTCCTCTTTTTCATAAAAAAATGTGACTTAAATTGTTGGCTTATACACAACTCTATTATGGTAATATAATGAAACCTTATCAGTTAATGTCATTGTTATATTACAATTTTACAGGTCTAACAGTTGTCATTGATTCCTATTATTGGATGCGACCTGTTTGGCCTGAAGGAGAAGTTCTATGGTTTAATATATTTTTAAATAAGAGTTCTGAATGGGGTGTATCCTTTGATGACTGCTTGTTTTAATGCTTGTCATTTATTAGATTTTGCTAATTATGATTCACATTTTTTTTTATAATTCCTCTTGTTGATTGAAAAAAAATTTAGTAGAAATTGACTATGAATTATGCTATAATTTATTTATACTTTTAGCTGTAATTTGTAAGAAAAAAATTAATTTTTAAAAATCTGTACATTAAATTGTTATAGTATCTTAAAAGTTTAGATTAACCATTTTTGTTTTTTAACAACATTTTTAACTAAGTAAATTCAAGGAAGTATAATTTAAACTCTTATTTACATTTCTTTGGTGACTTGCATTAAAATTATATTATTGCATTATTACACAAAAGTAAATTTCAAAACTTTTCATACTAAATATTACTTATGCTACAACAGTTTATTACTTTTCTTGACCTCTGTTCAGACATCCCCATTTGGATGGTATTTTTATTCTGCTCTTCCTAGAGCTTTATTCTTTTCGCTAGTGTTTATCCCATTTGCAGTTAAATTGGATTATAGAGTTAGGTCTTTGATTTATCCAGCTTTAGGCTTCATACTGTTGTATTCATGCTTGCCTCATAAAGAGTTACGTTTTATTATATACACCATTCCTTTACTAAATGTTGCTGCTGCAAGAACTTGTGCACACATGTAAGTATTCTTTGTTAGGGTATTTTATGTTATTTTAAAATTCGGTATCTTGTCAATAGTTATTTGTGTATATTTTATTTTGCATTTAAATGTTATTTACTACATTTAAATTTTGTATGTACACTGAGCGGCCACTTTATTATGACCACCTGACAGTTTTATGCAAATGAGCTATTACAACTAGAGGCCGAGATAGCTATAAAAAGGGAATGCAGGCCAATTAAATCATCAATTGCACTCTGTTGCTTCGAAAAAATGGGCAAAAATTTTTATTTAACTGAGTTGGAACGCAAAATGATAGTAGGTGCTTGAAGCGTAGGAACCAGTATCAGCAAAACGGCTGTACTTATGAAGTGTTTGAGAACAGCAGTTATCAATGTTCACAGAGAGTGGAGTATCCAGGGGTGCCTACAGGGGGCGTGATGCAAACTGTGTCATTAAAATTTTAGGGCTGGGGATATGAAAATGGAAAGTTTTAGAATTTATTGTAAAAATATAAGATAAATGAAACAAAACAATAATATTTTGTAGATGGGGGGGGGGGTTACCATTTAGTATGTGGCACTATCTTTAAAACCTGGGGGAGAGGAGGGTACCCTACCATTATTATGTAATAGTATCTTTAAAAAATCAAGAGGTGGCAATTTAGTATGGAACTGTTTCTTTAAGGTTCCTTTTTTTTTGGGGGGGGGGGGGCAGGAGTCTACCATTTGTTGTGCAATAGCATCATTAATGTCTGATGGGGTGGGAGTATTTTTGCTTTCTAGCAATGTCTTCGAAAACTGGGGAAGGGGGAGGTCTGTAACTAGTATGTAACTGTATCAGTGTGGTCAGTAATGGTGGGGGTCCTACATTGTATCACTTAGCAATATATTTAAGGTCTGATCCTTAAATCGTGTATATTCACATACACACGTGATGGTGGGGTAGGGGTAAATGCAAAAGGTTAATCGGTTGATACCTCTCTATGTATTACAATTTAATGAGAGGGACATAAGCCTTCTTGGTGCTTTGCTTTCAATCAAACTCTACCCCTCCACCCTTCTAATGTAAACAAAGACGTAAAAATTATCAATTTAGAAAAGTATCGAATCGTGGCTGTGCGTTCTTGGAAGGGGAGAAGAATCCGAAAATTAATTTTTTTTAATAAAGGCGACCACTAATAGTTCTTCCTAATTACATGATTCCATGAACATTGGAAGGAGGGGGGGGGGATGACTACGAAATTTTAAATTGCCTCCAACTACTTTTGAATCTTGACTTTCGATTAGTTATTATGTGAACAGAAAATGTTTTGGAAAATTAAAAGTTTCAATAAAAACTCTTGCTGCCTTGTATGTGCAAACAACCCCACTGGTTTATGTAATACTTTCTCTTTTAAGAAAGTCGTTTAGAGTATGAAACCCCTTTGGATTATTTTCAGTGGAGTATAAGACTAAATATTTTTTTTTTTTTTTTTTTTTTTTTTTTTTTTTTTTAAGTATTGATTAGATTTCCTTATGAAATATTAATTAACAGTTATTTATTAATTTTATATCCTGATAAATAGTTTAAAATCTATATAAAGAGGCACTTGGACCCTTTTTTGTAGAAAATTTTACCCAAGATCGTCTAGGTTATATGCATTTTATTAAGAAAATATATATTGTTAAAAGTGTTTAGGATTTACACATAGTTGTAGAATTCATGGTTCTATGAATATGTATATGTTATCTACTTTAAATGCAGAAATGGTTCTTACAAACTTTATATAATTATATTTAACCAAACGTTCAGTGAGTAAATTGTCATTATCATATCATAAGCTAAAATTCTTTATCTTACATGTGTATTTCGTATATAACAGGGTTCCCATTGTCATTGAAGGTTATTAAAAGTGCTTAATATTTTTGAACTTGCTTTCAAGGCCTTGAGAGTGCTTAGAAATTCTTAAAAGTCCTTGAAAATGCTTAGAGGTCCTTAAAAGTCCTTAATTTTTGTGGATGTTGTGTGCCCAACTGTAAAATTTATAAAAATGCAACTCGAACTTGCTATTTCCGAGTGACTGCCACTTATCCGCACCGTATCGGAATTCTCTGACATATTTTTAGTACGCATCCACCAACTTGTAACTTTTTTGGCAGAATATACTTTATTAAAAATTTATATATAGACATGATACCTGAAAATAAATTTTATAAGGTCCTTAAAAACATTATTTAGGTGCTTAAAATTCATTGATTTTCATTCTGCAAATTGAGTGGGAACCCTGTATAACTTTCAGAACTTTATTTTGTACATAAAGGTAAATAGATTTGATGGAAAATATAATAGCAGGTATTAAAAAAAAAAAAAAAAAAAGCACTAATCCTCCTTTTTATTTCTTTTTGCTAGAAATTTTAATACAATACATTATTTTAAAAATCTTTTTCTGACAGTATATGTTACACCTTATATTTTCTACATTTATTGAAATTTTTTACCGCAAACAAGACATTTCAATACAGGCCAGATGTTGTTTTAATTTGAAAGCCTTTGTTTCAGAAATTAGGATATTGACTTTTCGACTTTCAAAATTTTGTTGAAAGAATTCCAAATAAACAACGTATATAATAAAGTCCTCATCTCATCATTATTTTTCAACAAATATCTTTTAGTATCAAAAATATTAAATTATTAAAATCTGACAAATTTAATAAAAGGGGGGAGGGGAGAGATTGCAAAATTAAGGGGGGTGCGTCATAGACCTCTAGAGGGATTGGCACCCCTGAAGTATCAAGCAGAAAACCAAATCTCAATGACAGGCTTGTGGCCCTCGCAGGTTACTGAATGCTCAATCTGAAAGGAGACCTGTCAGAACAACAGTAAATCAAATAGCGGGAGATATTAATCAATAAGCAACTTTTAATGTCTCTGAATGAATTGTTCACCACACTTTACACCAATTAGTCCATAGAAGTCGACAACCTGTTCAAAAGCCCATACTGTCTGCCTTGAACAATAACAGACTTCCCCAGTTCGCGAAAGAGCACAAGGATTGAACAGTAGGTGATGAGAAAAGGGTCATGTGATTTGATGAATCAATCGTTTTCAATCACATCATGCAGAAGGCGGTGCGAATATCGAGAAAACAGCACGAAAGCACGGACCCCAACTGCATTGTCACCATACTTCAAACTGGTGAAGGCAATATTATGGTTGGGGGGGGGGGGTGTTTTCTTTGCACTGTATGGGTCCTTTGATTCTTGCGAAACAATGTCTAAATCTCCAAGAGTGTTTAAGTGTTATCGCAGATGAAGTATATCCTGTTAAGTTAATGGTGTACCCTGCCAGTGATGGATACTTCTGGCAGAACAATGCTCCTTGTCATACAGCTGGCATTTTCCTTAGATGGTTCAAAAAGCATGACGGCCTTACTCCGTTGACCAGCACAATCACCAGACCTCAATCCAATTGAGAATTTGTGTGATGAGATCGAATGGGGCATCAGGCAGTTGGATCCAATGCCATCAAATCTTAAGGAATTAGAAAGCGCAGTTCATCGGATATGATCTTAAATTCCTTATACCACCTACCAACATCTCATAGAATCCATGTAAAAAAAAAAAACTATGCAGAACTAAGAGCAAGAGGTGGTCCAACATTATATTAAGGGGGTGGTCATAATAATTTGGCCTCTCAGTGTATATTTATTGATAATTTCATACCTAAAGAAACTCAGGATGCCGCAAATAACTCAGCCAGCCCATAATCATGAACAAAATCAATTTAATAAGATAAGTTTACAAGTATGAAGCCTCATCAGATATCACAATCCAATCCTGTATATATATACCTTTTACAATAGTTACGGTTACAGAAATAACTATGAAATTTGCATAACATGGAGTACGACACATAAATCAATAATAAATATAATATTAAATAAATCTCCAATATTCGGCCCCATCGGACTCCATGAGCAAATTTTGATCCTTCTTTACATAATCTTCGTAAAGTTTTACCTTAAAAGAAAACATCAATACATTTGATTAAATATAAAATGTAAACAATTTTCCAACTTCTCTTTCACAAGAGGCTTAGTCAGAAAATCAGCTAAATTTTCTGAAGATACAACATATTTTAAATCAAATTTATTTTCCATTAACAATTGTCTTATGAACTGATACTTGATATCAATGTGCTTTGTTCTCAAATTCTCAACTGAATTTTTCGTGAAATAAATCGCAGATTATCGCAATACTGCGTTGGTATTTCTACTTTAAATAAATTTAATTCTCTTAGAATATTTGTAAACCAAATTAATTCTTTAACCGATTCAGTCAAGGCTACAAATTCAGACTCCATAGTGCTAAGAGCAATACAACGCTGCTTTCTAGATTTAAAAGAAAATAGTATATTACCCAGAAACAAAATATGACCACTCGTTGAATGACGATTTGATAATCTACAACCCCAATTTGCATCTGAATATGCCGTTAAATTACCATTGCAAACATCTGAAAGATTTATCTTATAATCTACAGTATTAAAAACACAGTTTATAATATCTATAACAATTTTCCAATGCTCAAATGTATACCTATTACAAAATTGTGACATTAAATTAACTGAAAAACTTAAATCTGGTCTACTTCGGTCTGCTAAAAACATTAAGCATTCTAGCAACGATCTGTAAGGGTAACTTAACATTAAATCCCTTTCTACAATTTCAGTTTCTTTAACTACATCTGGAAATGTCACACCAACTTTAAATGGTAAACTGACATTAGATTTTGGTAATCCAGCAAATCGATTCATTAACTTTTTAATATAAGTTTGTTGATGCAAAAAAACTCCTTTCTCACTACAATCAAAATTAACTCCAAGTAAAAATTTTACCTTTCCTTAACATCTAAACTAGCCTTAAGTTTTGCAATAACAATTTCTATTTCTGAAATCTCTTTTCCAAATAAAATTAGATCATCAACATATACAGCTAATATAACATTATTGTACTTATAAACACAATTAACCCAACACAAACTTTCAAATCCAAGTTTCTTAACTATCGAATCAAACTCTGTTGCCCATTGCCTTGAAGATACTCTAAGTCCATAAATGGCTTTTTCTAGTTTACAGACCTTTTGTTCATTACCACTTTCCACAAAACCAGGTGGTTGTCTCATATACACTTTCGTGTCCAATTTGCTGTACAAATATGCAGACTTGACATCAAGCTGAAAATGATTCCAACCTAACAAACACACTAAAAGTATAAAAAGAAATTTTAGTACAGAAAAATTTATCACAGGTGAAAAAATTTCAGTGTATTAAAAAATATGTCGTCCTTGTCCCTGTTTGAAATCTTGTGCACAAAGCCTCGCTTTGAACCGTTGTACTTTATTGTTATCATCGCATTTAACCGTGTACACCCACCTACATCCTACAATCTTTGCATTTGACGGTGGGTTAACCAACTTCTAAACCTGTCTGTCTTTCATTGTTTGAATTTCATCTAACATAGCAGAATCCCACTCGCTCTTATTTTCGCTCTTCTGTGTATCTGCAAAGCTCTTTGGTAATTCCACGTTATAAATTTCATCTTGAAATATGTCTTCTGTGCAGTTTTCAAAATACATAGACTCATTACTTTGTTCTTCTGAATTAGTTTCTCGATTTTCAT
The DNA here is from genome assembly GCA_963978545.1 of Linyphia triangularis. Lineage (NCBI taxonomy): Eukaryota > Metazoa > Arthropoda > Arachnida > Araneae > Linyphiidae > Linyphia > Linyphia triangularis. The sequence goes on along the minus strand of OZ021724.1, from coordinate 33,850,888 downwards.
TATTGATATTCACAATTTCAGACTGAGCTTGAACAGTAGATTCTGGTTTAAAAGAACACACACTCGAATCGTACACAATGTCATGCATTTCGCAATATTTTTTAACGTCATTCTGTGATCTTAGTCTTGCATTATCAGGTGTAAAATAATACGCATAGACCCTATTGCCTAATGTATTCATCTTTTCCTCTCGTCTCCACGATTTAACATCCAGTTTTTGTTTATCTGCTCTCTCAGGACGCATCTCGTTCTTACCATCTAACTCCTCTACTTGAGTTTTAACCTTTGGGACTGAAATGGTTCTCTCATTTTCCTGTTCATCTTCGCTAAAATGTTCACTATTAAGACTTCTAATTTTTACGTATTCACATGCTCTATCTTTACCAAATAAGATATCAACAGCTCTCTTACCTTCGTCTATTTTCACGTGTATCGTTTCTACAATTTTCCTTTCTTTTGGTAGATAAATCCTATACCCCTTGGTTTGACTTGCATAGCCAATTAAGATACCCATCTTTGCCCTTGGTTGTAACTTATTTCTGTTAACTTTAGGTATATGGACAAATGCCAATGATCCGAATATTCTAAAATGCCTTACTGACGGCTTGTGACCAGTCCAAAGTTCAATTGGAGTTTTTCCGTTTAACAACTTATGTTCACAGCGGTTTCTTATGTACGTAAACGCGTATAACGCTTCTCCCCAAAATTGTGGCTTTAATCCGCTATCAAAAAGCATAGATCTGACCCCGTCCATACAAGTTCTATTAAAATTTTCGCAAATTCCCATCTGCTCTGGTGTTGCTACGGACGATCTTTCAATTCTGATCCCCAACTCACGCAAATAAGTTTCAAATTCTTTATGACAAAAATTCTAAACCATTGTCAGTTCTCACGCACTTTAATTTAGTATTACGTTGCCTTTCGGATATTGCCAAGTAGTTTTTGAAACAACCAAAAACCTCCGTTTTCTCCTTGACTGTATATACTTCTACTTTCCTTGAAAACTCATCAATTATGGACAAAAAATATCTTTTCCCACCTAAAGTTTTTGTTGATGCAGGTCCCCATAAATCCATATGTATTCTATCCAAAACATTACTAGTTCTTCGTTCGTAATTTAATTTTAATGATGACCTAGTTGATTTTGCTATTTTACATGTATCACACGAGTCTAATTTACCAACTAACTTTTCCAAACCATATACCGCATTATTTCGACTCATCTGCCTTAATAAAAGAATATTTACATGACCAAAACGCTTAAGAACTATTTCAATATTCTTACTATAAGTAAAATTACATTCAGACCTTTTACTATTGCAATAAGCATATAAAATATACAATCTACCCTTCCTACGTACAGAATAAAAATACTCGTTCAATTCATTATATACAATCATTTTATCATTTCCCCAAAACACTGTATGCTTTGCTATATCAATGCATGCACCACTTATTAAGTTACGGCGTATGTTATGTGCGTACAATACATTTCTCAGAATCAAATTTATCTTACGATTAGCATCTGTAAAAACTAACTTTACAGTACCTGTACCTTCAATCTTTAGATTTGTGTTCTTGTCTCCTACAAAAGCTGTTGTCGATACTAGACTTTTGAAATCCTCGAAATACTCCTTTTTGTTACAAAAATGGGAAGTTGCCGCTGAATCTATGAGCCACTCGCTCATTTCTAGATTCTTATCCTGAATAACTACATGTGGATCCAAATCACTTTCTGACCTCACATAGTACATGTCGCTTTGTAAATTTCGGGCTTGTCTTCACGATGTGTTGTACTGTTTTTGTGTGGCTGGCTGTTTCTGCAGTTGAACCCTGCGATCTCGCATTATATGTCCTTTTTGCTTGCATCTCCAGCACGGCCCCACAATTCTTCGTTCTGTAGCTCTTTGAGGATGATTAGGCTTTGTCGTTTTCGGCCCTTTTGCAATGAACGCATCTGCTATCCCTTCAACTTCACTGTCTCTCTTCTTCTGTAATATGCGGCCAGATTCATTTATAAGACTATCTTCCACATTTTCCATCCTAAAGTTGTCTTCATCAAGTCGATATAACACTTGAACTATATTGTCGTATTCAGCCGGAAGCCTTCTGATTAACTGGAAACACTGTAACAACTCGGGTATTGCAAATCCAGCTTCTTTTGCCTGTTGTGCTTTCTCCGCAACTCTTTTGATGAAGATCCCAATCGTCTCGTTCTCTGGTTCGAACCTCAGATCGTAGAATTTGTCAACAAGTCCAGCCAAATGTGCTCTTGAAACCAGTTCAAAATTCTTTTTCAGAATTTCCCACGCTTCTTTTCCGTCTGTTGTAGCTAAAATCAGAGATTGATACTTCCGTTTCACTGCTAGATATATTGTTGTATATGCTCGATCTTTTCTCCAGTTGTACATTCGCCTTTCTCTGTCTGATGCTTCATCCGGACATGGCGTCGCCTCGTTCGTAATAAACTCCCAAGAACCTCTGTCTATTAGCAGCACTTTAACGTCACATTTCCAACTAACATAGTTCGTCGAATTTAGCTTCGGAAAATTAAAACTTGAATCAGATAGTTCAGTCATCTTCAGCACGCTTTTATCTTAAATAATTTTAAAGTACGCTATCACGCCAATACACTTCTACATACTTTTGGCTTCTATTAACTCATTGGGCTTTTCTACTGGCTTTCTCGTATTCACTAAGAATCCTATTCTGGGCACCCTGTACTGGGCCCATAACCCTATTGGTAATTTCATACCTAAAGAAACTCAGGATGCCGCAAATAACTCAGCCAGCCCATAATCATGAACAAAATCAATTTAATAAGATAAGTTTACAAGTATGAAGCCTCATCAGATATCACAATCCAATCCTGTATATATATACCTTTTACAATAGTTACGGTTACAGAAATAACTATGAAATTTGCATAACATGGAGTACGACACATAAATCAATAATAAATATAATATTAAATAAATCTCCAATAATATTGTACCATTAAAGATTCCTTAAATCAGTGTATATAACAGTCTTAATAGTATCTCTGTGCTGTATTTCGAACTAGTATCGTGGTCTGGCATTGCTTACCTTATCTTATATTTTAAAGGTTCTTACTGTTGTGCCTCAAGAAGTCGGGAATGACTTATATGAATGTATCGGAGAATCTTTTTAATATTAAAATTTGGAATTGTATAATGAATTGAGCAAGCATTGAAAAAAAAAATTGAAATGCTGTATATATATGATAAGCTCTTATGCTATTACTACCATCTTAGATGTAAACTTATTGAACTACTTATTATTCTTTCTTCATAAAAGGTACTTACTAAGAATGTGACTTCTATTACTGATTATCTGAACTTGACCACCCTTGCAACAAATCACAGTGAATGCTTATTGTAAAACCAATATGCATTGACTGTGTCACTCTTATCACTGAATATCCATGCCATTTCCTCTAAGGGTGTAAAAAACTAAGAAAGAATGGTTGAATGATTCCCTCACAAATGTGTCTACTTGTCACTCTTCACATAACACTTATCCCTCTAGGTCATCTGTGATAAATTATACAACAATAAAATATGACAGAAACATGTTGTGAGATTTTCAGTGATTTGAACTACAGTCTGGAAAATGATTGATTTCTTTTATTTAAGTAATTAGTTTTGCTTATAATACATATTAAGTAATTAAACATGAATTATTTTTTATTAAATTTGTTTATCTTTATAGATGGAATAATAGATTGAAATCTATATTATATAGTTTCTTAGTACAGTTTGTTGGTGTGCATCTTATGGTGAATATGTGTGCAACTGTTTTGATATTGAACATCTCATATCACAATTATCCAGGTGGTGTTGCAATGTCAAAACTGCATGAAATTGAAGCAGGAGAAAAAGGTATTTTAGCAACAACTTTATATGTCTTGTCAAGTGTTTCTAAACTTTTATGTGCCATTGTTGGAATATTTCAAAGTGTGTTGAATATTTTTTTGTAACTAATAGCATTCTTAATTGACCAATCTTAAATTGATAAAGGTATTATATTTGAGTTTTTTACTTCTCCATTGTTGCTAATGCTTTTCTGAGATCTGAAATGATGTCAGATATTAAATTTAATGTAAAATAAACAAGTTTAAGCATTGAAACTTTTAACTTTTTCAGCTGATATTTACTATCATCTGATATAAAAAAAATATTGCTAACATACATTACTGTAAAACTTTCAAGATAAAAACAAAAAACTTGAAATGCATAAGCATATATTTTAAATAACATCCAATCTCTATACACTCAGTTTCGACTGGTATTTTCAATCAAAGTATTTGGCTGGCATCTTATAATTAGGAGCACCATTTGTTCTCATGCTAAATAAGATATTTCATAAAATAATACCTTTATAACTTTGATTGTTTTGACATAAGAAAAACTTTTAAAAAGAAAGCTTTCTAACCATGTTCTTAATTTCTTTTGATAATTTTTCTGGATTGATTTTTCTTGTTTTAAAATATTGCCATACTGTAATGAATAATTCCACTTACATATATATTATTTGATAAAAAAGTTGTTTTTTTTTTTTTTTTTTTTTTTGCAATAAATGTGAAATATTGTAAATGCATGTGAAAGAAGTGTTTTAAATTTGAAAATTTCGTATTGCTTTCAATGCAAATGGTGAATAATTTTTAATTTCTTTTGTAATTCCTTGTTTTACATACCACACAGACATTAGGCTTGGGAGATGCATCGATACATCAGCAAAAACTGGTGTGAAACCAACATCGTCAAACCGGTGTCATTATTTTCTCAAAACCAATACATCATGATCTTTTTTAACGATACTTGCCTAGCACTTCAAGGACAAAGAACCGTGCCACGATTCATGCGCAGTGTTCGTAAGATACTATAGAAATGTATTGAAACTGTCGACACTGCGCCGTTTGAAACGAGTTCCATTTGCTTTTGCGCTGTACTTTATCAGCAAGCTCACATCGTGATAATCCTATCCACACTGCCCTGCATATGCGCGATGTTCCCAATATTGTATAGAAACATAGTGAAAATGTCGACATCGGGCCGTTTGAGACAATTTCCGTTTTGCGCATACCCCATACTTCATTAGAAAAAACTGCATCGTCGCAATCGTATCCACCTTACATATGTGCGATGAGTATTGAAAAGTAAGTAAATAAATGTTTTATAATTTTTTTTCAGTTTTACAATTTGAATAAAGTTTATTTCCATAAGATTAATTACTCAATCCAACATTGCTTCTTAAAAATGCGGAAATGCAGATTTTTTTGGCACAAAGTAACGATCATTAGAATTTTTAATGTTATGCATTAATTTTATTTTTATAGTTTAATAGTTATATTGTGCATTGTAAGTAATAAAATATTCATTATAAAGTAAGTTTTTGATTTAATAATTAAGAATATCCAATAACTAAAGTAACATGTGTACCGCCAGGAAGTGCACTTGTCCTCTACCCCCATCTCCTTCCCTGGAAAATAACAAAGTAAAATTTCATTAAGATAGAGAAATTGAAAAATCCGGATTAAACCAAAAATAATAATAATGATAACCGGCTTATACCCCCTTGGGTGTTTTGTGTATCTCCATGAAAATAATTCGGTTGCTGCTCATGTTATTTAAAATAAACTTCTATACATGAATTTAATAAAATTTTACAAAGCTAAGTAAGCGTAACTTTCGGCTATATAGCAAGCATGTTATGAACACGTTGTTTTGTAGTATTTTGTAAAAAAAATATACACATAGTTAACATCGCAATGTATCGTGACATCGTGATGTTTGCTTCCCGATATATCACAATGCAGAAATGTTAACATCGCCCAGGCCTAACAGACATAACCTACAAAAGACAATGAGTAACTAACCAGTAAAACTCTTATCTTAATAACTTTTGTACTTTTAAAGTCAATTCATGTTCACATAATTCAAATTTTTGTCTGTAACTAAATTCTCTGATTTTAAGAGAAATGGGTAATTTTTAATCATTAGCAATCCATACATAAGTTATGTATTCCTTGCTTCCATTCCATGCATAAGTTAACCTATAAAATGAAATTACACCTATGAAAATGAAGGGGGAAAAATCCTTAATTCCTTAGAATTATTTTTTTAAGTATTATCAAATTCTTCAATTTGTTTGCTTTATACATTATTTAAGCACATGTCTAATAAAAGCATGTTACAGAAATGAATAACCTACATAAACTATTAAACGTTTCTTTTTCATAATTCTGCGTTAAATTATTTTTTAAATCCTTTCAAAAGTAAATTACTGTGTTATTTTTACAGATTTGAAAGTTCATATCGATGTGTACAGTGCTCAAACTGGAGTATCTCGTTTCACCGAATTAAATCCTAATTGGAAGTATGTAAATTTGTCTCTCTCACTTAAATAATTACACAATTTCTTAAAGTCTTTTATTGATTTGTCTCTATTTTCTGTTGTTGTCATGGAAATTTTAAACTAAATTATTATCTTATTCAACAGTAACTTTAATCACATGACGATTGTAGCTTGTCTTGAAATATTCACTTGTAATGTACAATAACGATTGTATCATGGCATGAAAACTGACAGCTAGACTCGTTACTTTACTACAAAGTGCAAAAGCTTTTTTGAATAGTTATTTGTATATTTTTAATATTAAACCATTCAACCCATTAAAATGTGAAAGTAAGACTGGTTAATCACAAAATTGTATGTTTTGGATGTATATCGATGATAATTTTTTGTTGGTATTTCTATGTGAAGTATTGGTTTTCATGTAAAAAAAATTGTTTTATTCAATTTTAAAAATCGCTCTCCACAGTATTGTTTTGGGGTATAGGTAATGTGATTATTATAATAATTACTTTTCAATTTTCAGGTACAATAAATCTGAAGGTATTTCATTAAAAGATCTAGAAATTATGCAGTTTACACATCTATTAGTCGAATGGACTGAAGATATTGGACATACTGAAGCATTCTACTTACATACACACTCAGTTAAAAATATTACTCATGGGTATTCTCATTGGGGCATAGAATTGGATTTGTTTCCTCCAATTCAGGTTTTTCTAAAGCCCAAGATTTTGTTATTGAAAAGAATTATGTCATACCCTTCTTTAATATTGAACACAACTAGAATGAAATCTCATAAAATGTGAATATTTTGGGAGATATACTTTATTTTGTAAAATGTTTAAAAATAAAACTACTTTTTGTGATTTATTGAAATTGCAATTAATTTTAAAATTCCTAGAAACATGTAAATTCAGTATTAAAAAATATATAATTACAATTAATAGCTATAATGATTCTTCATAGAATATTTATTTCATCAAAGTAGTATTGGTCTCTATAAGAAGAATTATCTAATCAAAATGGTGAATTTTCTGAAAAGTAAAATAAAAAAGCTGTGTACTATATATTTTGCTTTAGTTATGCTAACTTTAAAGCTTAGCCTTATTAATGGCCAAAATTTTAAATGCAAGAATCTGAAAAAACTTTACTAATACTTATGCAAAAGCATAGGTTTTGAATTTTACATAAGTTAAATTACCCTTTACCACACTCCTACAATTAAGCTTTTAATCTTGAACTGTGTAATCAGTAATTTTTCACAAATATCATATTTCAAGTCTGGGTTATATGTTTATAAGAATAACATAATCATTGGTAAAAGGGTTTGTGAAATTTTTTAAAAAAAAGCTATGGAAGTACAATTCAGAATTACTTGATCAAAGAAAAATGATTGGCAAGCAATATTGTAAGCGTTTCTTATAATCGGATGTTTCATATTGGTTAAAGCAACATGTTTCCTGTAGAATGTTTCTGCATATATTTACCTTATTTAAAAACATAAATGGACAAAAAATTATGGAGGTACTTTTCTCTCTCCTTTGCCTTTTAAATTATAAAATCCTTTTAAATTTAGTAAAATCTAACGAAACATTGTTTGATACATGCATAGAATTTTTGAAATTGTAGTTTGTAATTTGCAAAGTTTAAATTATAAAATACTCAATCTACAAAAATTAATTTAACTCATTTTATTAATACCTGATCTGTTTTAATATGTATATTATATAACTAGCCAATTTGTATTAAAACAATTTCATTAACAGAAAAGTTAGAAAACTCAATAAATTTAAATTGATAGAAGGATAAATTAACATTATAAATGTCTGTCACTCATACTGTGGTTGAAAAATAATCCTAGCTATACCATAATTAAGTTTAATCTAGTACATCGTCACCTCAATGCTACAACTAGGTAACTCCAAAATTGTAATTTTTTAGATATGTGCACGATGAGTCATAAATTATCCGCCTTTATTGTATGCTATAAGTGGATAACTGTAGCAAGGTCTTATTATATTTTATTTCTATTAAAGCCATTAGGCTGTATTCCGTTTTCAATGTTTTGAAAAATTGTCAATGCGTTTGCACAAAACTATAATTTTGCGGTTATCTAGTTGTAGCATTATGTTTACTATATGATAATCCAAACACAGAAAAGGTTTGTATTTTTAAAATACATCATTGCACACTGATTTCTTGAAATCATTTTTCCAATAGTGTATGCAGCAGGGTGTATCGAAAAAAACTTTTTGGGGAAATTCAAAATTTCAAGTTGATAAAAAGTTTTCACTATGCTCACATGTTTACCAAAAAATTTTTTAGTTCAATCGAAAAATATTTAGATCTCCCGGAATGGACCTGAAGTTTGATGTTTTTTGACAAAAACAAAGATTTTTAATTTTTTTTTAAACATAAATATAAAGCAAATTTTTATTTTCAAGAATAAAAATGTCAAGTTTATAATACTAATTAACAGTAATAAAAAAAATTATATCTGCCATTTAATAATTAGGTCTCTCTGAATCTACATGAAAAACTTAACTTTTTTACAAAATACAGATATTTTTCAACCCATTCTTTTGGTTACTTTCAATTATTTTATTCCTAGTCTAGGTATATTAGTACAGCATTTTGAAATATCGGGAATATCATTTTATGAAATGGCTTTTACTAAACTCAAGTATTAATTCATATCATTTCTGCACGACTCCACGTTGGTTGGAGTCTCCAACCAACAAAGACTCTAGGTTTGAGACACGAAGGTAACGTTATCGAAAATGATTCAATGTCACAGGGTTCGAATGATGAAAGTGTACATGATAGTAAAATGCTTCTACCTTGGGAATTATTATAAAGTTGAATTATATCAGTGAAGTAAGAACTGCCAGAAAATCTATTCTCTTTTTCTAGAGATTGTGACCGTAGAGCCAATCTCAATTAGAGTAGAAGCTCAATCAGCTAGTGCTCTTTTGTGGAATTTAAATATTGTAATACAAGAAAACCAGGCAGTGGTAATAGATAAATTGAATGCTTTTCGTGAAACGGTGAAATGTCATCAAGGTATTAGTTCAACTATTTTTCACTCTATTTAATCCAAAGGATGAAGCAATAAGTATAAAAATTGTAAGTGGTAAATGTGGTCGCATAAATAAACGATAAGAACATGTATCTTTGGTATAAGAACTATATTCAACATATTTTGGACACGCAACTCCAGACAGTGGCTCTGTACGAAACGTAATATCATCATTACATGACGTTATATTGTAACCCATAAGGGAGTATAAATTTTCATTACAAACTCAGCTATTTTTTTCAACTTCGAGGTTGAATCAAGTGATACAATACATATAGGTGAAATTCGATTTGCCATTTTTAATCATCTTGAATGGGAGATGTTTCCAGGGTTTCTGCTTGCTAAACTTTGGGGCATTTGCTTACTAGTACAGCCTGACATATTGTCCAATATTTCTGGTCGGTGTTCAACTTTATAAAATCAAATTTCGGAAAAACCCTATCAATGCTATTGTATTCAACAATTGGTAAATCTCGACAACTTTTTAGACGTTTTCTTAATGGGCAGTAAAAGAAGTATGTTATTAAATTGGAACATCGAGAATAATCATAAATTTCCTTAGAGACAATTTGTTTAAATGAAATAAACAAACAACTGCTTGTACTGGTTATTTTGAAGTATTTACGAAGAATGAAATTGATCAATTAGAGACTTCAGTATTTCATTCATCACCATCATAACCAAGACCTTTAATAGTTTTCTTATCAATGCAGATTTATTTCATAAGTTATAATGATGACACTACGTTTCACCCAGAGCCACTGTTTGCAGTTGAGTGTCCAAAATATGTTGAATATAGTTCTTATACCAAACATACATGTTCTTCTCGTTTATTTATGCGACCACATTTACAACTTACAATTTTAATACTTATTGCTTCATCCTTTGGACTATATAAATAGTGAAAATAAGAGGGAAAAATAGTTGAACTAATACCTTAATGATATTTTACCCACTTACGAAAAACTTTCGATTTATCTATTACCATTGCCTGGTTTTCTAGTGTTACAACATTTAAATCCCATGAAAGAACACTTGTTAATAGAGATTGGCTCGATCACAATCTCTAGAAAAAGAGAGTAGATTTTCTGGCAGTTCTTACTTCACTGAAATAATTCAGCTTTATAATAATTCCCATGATAGAAGCATTTTACTATCATGTACGCTTTCATCATTCGAACCCTGTGACATTGAATCATTTTCGATAATGTTACCTTCATGTCTCAAACCTAGAGTCTTTGTTGGTTGGAAACTCCAACCAACATGGAGTCGTGCAGAAATTATATGAATTAATACTTGAGTTTAGTAAAAGCCATTTCATAAAATGATATTCCAGATATTTCAAAATGCTGTACTACTATACCTAGACTATGAATAAAATAATTGAAACTAACCAAAAGAATGGGTTGAAAATTGAAAAATATCCATATTTTGTAAAAAAGTTAAGTTTTTCATGTAGATTCAGGGAAACCTAATTATTAAATGGCACATATAATTTTTTTTATTACTGTTAATTAGTATTATAAACTCAACATTTTTATTCTTGAAATAAAAATTTGCTTTATATTTACGTTTAAAAAAAATTAAAAATCTTTGTTTTTGACAAAAAACCTCAAACTTCAGGTCCATTCCGGGAGACCTAAATATTTTTCGATTGAACTAAAATTTTTTTTTTGGTAAACATGTGAGTATAGTGAAAACTTTTTATCAACTTGAAATTTTGAATTTCCAAAAAAAGTTTTTTTCGATACGCCCTAATATGCAGGGCTGCCACAGCTTATTAGCATTGAAAGTAGTTTTGTTAGTAGCCTCAGATGTAACAAATAGTATCCTCAAATACTAAAATTAATAGCGTGACAATTCTGAAAACCTGTATTTTGAACAGGGTTCCCACGGTCATTGAAAGTCATTAAAAGTGCTTAATATTTCTGAATTTGTTTTCAAGGCCTTGAAAGTGCTTGAAAATACTTAGAGGTGCTTAAAAGTCCTTGAAAATGCTAAGAGGTCCTTAAAAGTCCTTAATTTTTGCGGATGTTGTGTGCCCAACTGTAGAAGTTATAAAAATACAACTCGGACTTGCTATGCCCACTTGAACGCCACTTATCTGCACTGTATCGGAATTCTCTGTCATATTTGTATTAGGCATCCACCAACTTGTAACTTTTTTTGGTAGAATATACTTTATTAAAAATTTATGTACAGACATGATGCCTGAAAACAAATTTTCAATGGTCCTTAAAAACCTTATTTAGGTCCTTAAAAGTCATTGATTTTCATTCTGTGATTTGAGTGGGAACCCTGTTGAACTAGCTGCACGGCCCTCTGTTGCAGAAACTCACCATTGTGTTTGGGTCCCAGCTTTTGTCACTTAGTGAAAATTTCAGAGCTGTACGTTTATTAGAAGTCACTTTATAAAAAATTAACAAAAGTAAAAATAAAAAAAAAACTCATAAAATTTTTACATTCTGTTAATCAAAAGTCTAATTAGCAGACTAAAACTACTTATGTTGAAAATTTCAAGAGCTCTAGGCCTGTTAGAAGTCGCTATGCAAAAAATTAATCAATATTCAATAACATGCTCGCTTCGCTTGCTGGTAGGTTCATTGCTGCGCAAGCATAACGTCGTTTCACCTAATATTTCATGTACCTATTTCTCAGTAAGTTTTTGACATAGAAGCCTATTTTTTTTTCCACTGCATTTAATAGACACTTGTTATTCTACTGAAGTTTGCTTTTGATTGTGATTCATTTACTTTTTTTTTTAATTGAATTTTCGTGACAGTTGCTCAAATTTGTTAAAAATTTCAAGTTTTTTTGGCCGAAAAAAGCCAAAACAAAAAATATTTTTAAAATAACAATAAAATCTCACGTCAATATATACAGATATATCAAACAAATACGTGGTAAAAATATCAGGATGATAGTTTGCGCAGTTTCTGAGAAAAAGGTACATGAACAATGTAGTTTTGAGAAAAACGGCAATTTAAAGAAAACTTTAGTTAACTAATAGTTACCAATTTTGTCTTCAAAAAATTATTAAAAATACTTCTACTTGAGGTATTATTACAAATGAAGTATCCTTTTAAAGGGGAGAAATTTAATTTTGATAAACAATTATAAATTCAAAATCGTATTTAAAAATTTTTAGGTACCAATTCCCTTTAAAAAAAAAGCGGTGCTTGACCTTTGCCGAATATACCGTATATCAGAATAAAAAATGAAATAATGTGACCCACAATTCTGGTTTCTAGTTCGAAGTTACATAAAAACATCACTTCAGTCGCAACGCCACAGGAGTGTGCCGGCGTTAGAGGGTCCCGTGATTGTTAGGTTTTGGTTTGATCCGAACACCGTTTATGTAACTTTTGAAATATGCATCGCAAAAGTTACAGTGATTCACCACAGAACCTATAAAAGCAGATGACAAACGATGTTCACTTGAAGACAAATTTTATATCCTCTTCAGTTCAGATTCAATGAACCTCTACAAGTGCGACATCATTGGTGGAAGCCACAGACCTAAAGAACAGAGACCGCCTTCTTTTGACGTCATGACAAAACTTGCGTTTCTACTTGTATATAAAAATAAATGTACAATTTTTTTTACCAAAAATAGTCGCCAAATATTTTGAAAAGTAACAATATTAGCTGAAAAAGTAGCTTTTAGGCCAAATTTGGCAATAAAAGTCATCATAGTAGCCTCGCCTTGAAAATAGTCGCTCGTGGCAGCCCTGTATATGTAATTTAAAAGTACATGAAATGGACCTGGCTCCACTGAATTTTATGGATAGAACAGGAAGCACATTTCACACCACTTTCTACAACAATTTTGATTTAAAAAGAAAGGAGCAAGTATGTTTAATTCTACAGGTGGAATTATATTTTGTTTAAATCCTTTATAAAAGTGTTTCCTAAACTGTGAGTCATGAACCAATATTAGTGGGCGCAATTCAATCTAAAAAAAACCCACAAATATGAGAATGTTGAAGCATTTAAAATGTTTATAATCGAAATTAGTAAGAATGTTTCTGATAACATAATTGTCGATGCAAAGATAATAAATGCCTCTTAAGAAAATTTTAATTATTACTTTGCTGAAGAAATGAAAAATTGTCCAGAGAAAATTTGTATTCTCTCTTTCCAGGGAAACATAACTACTAAAATATCATCAAATGCTGATGAATAACTTATTAATCTATCCGAAAATAAATTACTGAAACTGAGTTTTAATTGCAGTAAATCGTCCCAATTCTGGTTATCTGCCCAACAAACATTTCTGATTTCTTCTACTGAAGCTTTGAAAATGTTACTCACTTTTACATCTTAGTGAACTTTGTTTCAACAATAGTAGGATTAAAACCAAATATCGAAATAAGTTGTAATTAACACTTCTTTTATCTGAAAATAACTTAAACTGATTTCATTGCCCTAAACAACAGCAATTGAAAACAAGCGCACACCTCAAATTTGGTAAAGTTATGCAAAATCACCCGTAAAGAGAGCTATGGAAATTTGTATTCACATCGATAATGTAGAATTTCTTCTATGGAGTGGAGATAACCGATTTATGGTAACATTATTCAAGACTCAATTACAAAATAACTCGACACCATAAAGTAGTTTCATAATAAAATAGATAGTTTACTACTCAATTATATGTTTAAGATGCATTGATAAAAATTACATCAGATCACATTTCTTGCAGGTCAAGTAAAGAATGCCTTATCAAAGTGTTTACATTGTCCCTTTCAGTTTCTATTCATTCAATCTTATTGAAATATAAATTAAAGTATAAAGAGGTTTATATAAGATAAAACTTGATTTTATGCTATTTTTCTAAAATAATAAAAACCCCTTCCTTCCCTTTACAACAAAAATTAAAAGAGATAAACCTAAACCTTTCCAACACTTAATAGTAAATTAAAATATGAGCAAAAAATTGGTATTAAAAATGTTGAAATTTTGTTTTGCCAAAATTACAAATTTCTTGATTTATGATTTTGGCACCAAATTAAAATTAAGGTTGCACAGAAAAAAAAGAAAAGACACAAATCTAATATATAATTATAAAATGCATATATTAAAAAGATGGTAAAACAAAATGCAGAACCACTAAAAATATAGTAAAACAAAATACAGAACCACTAAAAATAAAAGCTTAATTACTAAAAATACATAGTTTTTCTTAAAAAGTGTTTTTTCTCACTTGTAATTCTAAGAATTTTTTTATACATCAATTTCTTCAGTTAACTTATGTTCAATGGCTAATGTTGTCAAGCCATTTAGCCAATCCTCAGTAGTTGTAGAATGTAACATTTTTTTAATTAACTTTAATTTGGGGAAACTTCTTTCTCCACTTTGTAGGCGTGTCCATTTATTTAAATTATAAAAAAAAGGGTCATTAATTTTTCTAAGCGGAAGTTTATTTTGCTTGCGAGCGGTTTCCTCGAAATATTTTATCTTTATAGCTCTGTATTTATGGTCTTTAATACACGAAAACTCGATTCATCTTTCAAAACGTGTTTTTATTTAAAAACTACATACCTCCCCGAAAGCGCCTAAAACTGCGACGTACGTCGCAGAACAATTTTAAGTTAGGAACAAATGCCTGCGAGTGAGAAAAAGAATTTCACCTACGAGATGACATGTTCTGCAGAACAAAACGACTTTATTGTCCACCCTTCCCCTCCCCTCAATTTTCTCGGAACAACATTTCCCCGAGCTTCAGTTTCTTATAGAAAAACTCCCCGCGTTCATAGGGGGATCAATCAAGTGTCCGTTTCCCGTTCTGGAGTGCTTTTCTTGCTGAAAGTCATTGATAAAGTTACAAATTTTGAATGTATGCCTTGGTTTGAAAAATAATTTTTTTCGTCATTGTCATTTTGCAATAAATGTGTAGTATTAATTTTATGGGTTTTTTCTTTTATGTCATAATGGAAATTTTAAAAAAATGTCTGCAGAACATTTGTAACTGTCAAAAGTCCTGTTGCAGAACATTATATATTATTCTGCTTCTGGGCATACCTCAACCTTCTTATCTCATTCTCATGCTTGAGGATTTTTGAAGTGAGTGGGTACCTATACTTAAGAGTTTGTAAAACATATTAAAAGCAAATTTTATGAAAAATTATTAGGTGGAATTCTAATAAGTATTCAAAAGAATATGGTTAAATAATTTTCTTCATAAACTAGTTAATATTATAGCCCATTTACTGCCTCAGGCAGGGGCTCGTCTTGCCCTCTCCTAGAGCCGGCCCTATACATAGTTGTATAACCAAAGCCATAACAGCCAACAAAACTGTAAAAAAATCATTGACAGTGTTAATAACCTTAAACGGGAACATTTTGACAACAAATATTAACTATGAGCCTAATATGAATTCACAGAACATAATTCTAATATTCATAACAAAGATCCTTCATGTGTTTTCACATTTGACTCTTCTGAATATAAGCAACCAATGTGTTAGTCAACTTGTCGGTAAATTCCTAGTTTACGTTTATGGGTTGGCGCACTTTTGAAAAGTTGGCGACAAAGCCAGAATGTCGCCAATTCGGTTGTATTCAGATTATCTGGCGCCGTCAGCAACACGAGGGCTATAATGCGTCGAAATATTTCGTCATTTAACTAACCAACATACATTTACAAACACCCATGCCTACACGGGACTCGAACCCGCAACCTCGCGGTCTAGAAGCCAGCACGCTAACCACTATACCGTTTGGTTGTCGCCAATTCGGAATTCCAATATGAAAAACGAACCAGCTCCATGATTTGTAGTATAGGAAGGTTGAAGCCAAAGCACGTCAATAAAAAAAAATAGGGTTGCCAAATTTAGAACTGTATTGCCTACAAAACAGCGCCAAATTGGCTTGGCGATATTTTAACGTCAACTAGGAATAGACCAACTTGTCTTTTAAAAGTTAACAAATTTTAGCCATATATTTAAGATCCTCTATGTTTAAAAAAATAAGTTTGAAAAGTTATTTCTACATTCTATAAGTGTAGATGACTTACACTATCTTAAGTAGCAAGTGTGTCTGACTCAAGAATTTATTATTCCAAGAGATAGGGAAAGAGCAACAGTGCAGTGACTTCCAGACCAGTAAAATATGAAGTGCTAAGCTGAACATGCATAACTGCCTTTTATAAGCCATCAGTGTTTTCATGAGCAAAAGACAGCATGACCTCAGAACTAGTTTAATCAAACAACAAGTCAAATTCAGCTCAGTAACACTAGAAAAAGCTTATACTCTTCATAAAGAGCCTATGAGAAATACTTTATATCTAGAGCTACATTATAGGAGGAACATTAAAATGAATTTAACTTTGCTTTTTGGACCACCAAGTTATTTATCAACCATTGCCATTTATATAAATTGACTTGCATAAAGCCTATTTCCATATCAAAATGACACCTTGAATATTCTTTATTAAGTTAACAAACTGCAGCTGTTTTGTGACACCGTCCACTTACATAGTCTGATCTTGCTAGACATTGTTGCAAGCAGCATTAAAAGTTACTAAAGAGTTTCTTGACTATTTGTTGAGCAACAACCAATTTTTAGAATAGTTACCGTTAAAATTTGTGAACAAAAAAAATATTTCTAATTTACACAAGTATTCCTAAAAATTTAAGACAATAAAGCAGAAATTAATGGAAACTATAACTTATAAAACATTTATTGCATTTACAATACATTTTACAACACTCTTTAAGCCATGCTTTCAATAAGTGATGCCCTCATATCAGACGTGATAGCCGAAGGAGCAACATCACCAAGCTTAAAGATACTCTCAATGACAGATATCTCTGTACTCGTCGTATCCAAACCACAAAATGCACACCAATCATTCACAACCATTCCACCTCCAATGACATCACTTCCCCGATTAATAGAGCCAGCGACGATTGGAACCTGGAGCAATGAAGACAACTCATGCTGATCTTCAACCGACGTTCTCGGGTGAACTAGACCTCCCTGGTTACTCAAGGCGCAATAGCTACCTACAAGAACATTGCTGGCGATGGACTGCCTGAAAATCTCAACTTTGAGGGTGTCAGCTAGGATTTCTTCGGTTTCTTTGTCGAGGTCAGGATGGGTTAAGGCAACGTAATCATTACAGGCAATAACGTTACCCAAGGCGGAGAGGCGCTCCTCAACTCTTTGGATTTTCACGCTTTCAGGAATAGAATTTCGGAGGTGTTGGAGTTCTTGATCTGTAGTGGAACTGGGGACCAAGAGACCATTTCTGTTTCCGACACATAGTCGGCCAATGATCCGGCAACCTGCGATGGAAGTGTGGATAACGGGGATTGTATCGGAGAGCTCACCTTCGAAAACACTGTAGAAATTTTCGGAACCTCCGATTGCCACAAGGCAGTAAGTGTTAGTGAGCTTTGAGAAAACACCGACTTCATTATTATTTTCAAATTGCACACGGAGAGCCATTTCGAATAATTATTTTTCAAAACACGTGAAGAAGTAAACAAAAGTAACTTAAGTTGAGAAAAGTGCAGGTTTTAAAGTCCGTTCACTTCATGGCAAGGATACTGTTCATTCACTTCAGTTCTAAAGAAGGAAGATTCTAAAGAATTAGAGCGTCACAGTTCAGTGTTTTAGTTCTGGTGAAAGTAAAACGTGTATTGTTATTGGCTAATGTAATATAAAAATATAAATTCTTTTTTAAAAATTTTATATGATTGGTCATAATTACATTACATGTGTTACCATTCGGTGCAAACTGCACTATGTTCTTTCACGTTGTCACTTAAATAATTAAATCTTAGTAATGCTTTGAATAAAAGAGGATTAGATTAAACAAATTATGAAGCACAATTATAAATTTTAATTTAAATAAATGTTTTAAATTAGAATGTATCCATGTTGCCAGATTCGGAGATTGATTATGCAAGGCGAGAGGCGTAAAAATTGTTTTGTTTATAATAGTGTGTCAGAAAAAAAAGAGCAGAGGCATGTGCTTCCAAATACAATTCATTTGATATTTTAAGAAGAAACTGCTACTGAATAATGGAACGATATATCCCAAACTTTATAGTTTGAGTCTGAGCCGTAAATTATGCATTTAAAAGTTTAAATATCTGTTAATTTCTGTTTATAAATTACAATGAAGATGCAAGCCTACCAAGTTCGGCTGATTCCTTCCGATTTGCGAAGGGAAGAGGCTATGCTGCAGATTGCCGATTCATTAGACTATATGCAGAAAATAACCAATAGTATTTTCAACAAAATTCAGAATCGCGTTTCTGAGTACAACAAACGTTTGCAGTCTGTTTGTGATCGAGCTGATATTGCTCAGAAGAAAATAAACAAAATTAGAGGGAGCAGCAAAGCTACAAAGGTATATATACTATCCACCTCTTTTATAATTTGAAAATTCCTAAAATTTTGAAAATTTATAGATATTTTAAATTTAGTTTATATTTCTCCAAATCTAGTCTTAAGCTTAAATCTAGAGGTATTGGATGATGAATTTATATGTTACTCTATAAATATGCTTTTGATTAGTTGATAATATCATTATTATTATTTTTTTTTTTTTTTTTTGTAATTATAATATTATGAGAAACCTACAAAAAGTTTTTCTGGTTTCTTAAAATTGTGAATTTTGTAAGTGATGTGCTGCAAAGAGCCATTATAAATCGCCTCCATTTCTTAAAAATATCTTTAGCTCTCCCAGTCAATCAATTTGTCATTCATGTTTAATTCAATGCTTTCGAACGTAATACAATGTATGGCAATGTGAAGTAAAGATAAAATTATGCTACAAGTTGTCTGGACTTGACCTGATTTTATACCCTACCATATAAAGTTTCAACAATAGCTAATTCTATGTCTTATTTATAGAATATATTATATAAGTGTGTGTAAAAAAGGGACATACTTTATAATGGGATGACAAAACGTATTATCACACTCAAAATGTAAATTATTTAAATTTAATGTTGCTGTGGCACAGTTCATTTAGAAGTCACGTCAAGCTATCTGTTTTGTATATCATTCTCTCATATTCTTCTGACTTCCTATATAGAGAATATAGGCTTAAATGTTATACAGATTGACCATTGGTAAAGAAAAATATACTTACACCTATTTCACAACTTCTTATTGTTGTCAATGTTCCTTCAAGCTTATAAACACTTTGTAAAGTGTATTTAAAAGAGCATTTTTTTCCATTGAAAGTTTGGTAATGAACTTTTATTAATGTTGTTATACCTGGGGCAAAAATCAGTGTTTTAAAGTAATACTTTTGTTGATATTGTGGCCAAAATAATAAAGCAGATATTAGATCTAACGCACAGGGACTGGATGATGATCCATTTTAATACTAGTGTCTTAAAAAGCTTACTGAAAGAGGTGAAGATCAGCTCTTATTTCAACACTGTATATAAATAGAACGATACAAGATTGTTTCATCTTGCATGTGTCTTAGTCACTGCTCATTTGTGATCAAATTTGTTGAATCTTCTCAGTTTTCTTTCTTTTTTTGCTTTTTCACGGATGCCTAATTTACGATTTACAACTGTCCATTTGAATATTCCCGGTGTTATTCATAATTCTTGTTAAATACTTGACTATAGAAAATTATGCGTTAATTTAACTTAAGTTGAATCGCCTTAAAAGTAAAAGATTAAGTAAAGATTTCCGTTAGACAAGTACCAAAAACCACTAAGTCTAAAAGTTGCACAGTTATTGCTAAACTGAAATGTTTACACGAAAATAATATTTTATCCTCGTGGACTTTTATTTTTATTCCTTAGTTCGAGGATACCTTTATCGACCTTTTCATAGATTAGAAGGTTACTAGTTTGAATATGAGTTATTGCTGCTATTTGTCGATTTTTATCTGGTATCCGTCTAAAGGAAGAGTACAAGATTAACTTAATAAAATTCTTTATGAAACCACTAAGAATCGGAGCATTATGGTTTGCTTTGTTCTTTCTTTTTGACAGTTAATAAATAAGAAGTAAATTTAAAAAGTTTAGCTATATGTTCACTATGCTATCTCAATGTTGTCTTTACTATGCTATCTCAATGTTGTCTTTGTTTTTTTTTAATGCTTTAAAGTAAATTATAATGTATAAAGTGAAATATAAATATAAAGTTTTGCTTTATTTGAATATACTCTATCTTTGATACTCTTACCTTTACAAAAGGTTCAGGAGTATAAGCCATACTAATAAAAAAAACTCCTATTTTAAAAAGGTTGTTCTAAAATTATTTGGTTAGATTTATGAAAATGTTTTAAAAATAAATTTTCTTTAAAAACTAGACTAAATTTTTGGAATGGCATGGTTGACTAGTGAATATCTTACTTCTAATTAATGAATATTAAAAATTCGATTACAAGTAGATTTCAAATTTTGATTTCATTCAAATCAGATCTATCAATATTTATTTTTAAATCAGTTAAGAATTTTGTAAATTTTTTTGTTCGATGTCCTCTTAAATTAACTTAACATTTTAACAAGTAAGATGTTAAAAAAAAAAGTATTTCTTTGACCCACTGCACCTTTTTTCGTTACAGACATTCTTAAAGCAATTTTTTTTTAAATGTAGGTTTTTTCAAGCTGCAAATATCCTGGCGACGAGAATATAGATGATTATAAAGCCTTATTTACAGACAGTGATGGCCTGACTGATAAGCAAACTTCAATGTATCATGTGAAATCTAAACACATAACGCCCGATGAGAAAATACTAAAAAAGAAGCTACAGTTTTATAATGTTAAAGTGCCTGAACGCCAAAAGGGAAAAGATCAATTGATGGAAGAAGGTTTAGGTAGCTTACCTAGACAGTTAGATTCCCTAAGCACTCTTTTGCTCTTTAATACCTCAGAAAATCCGTAAGTATGTTAAAAATTGTATTTCATCGTATCCCTATATGACAGTGGTGTCTAATGTTAAAGTTACTTCAGATCACTGAGTAAAATTTTATGGTTATAATCTTAAAAAAGCTATAAATATTTACATGTTAGTGTATTAGCACCTGCTAGAGATATTGATTGTAATTATTTTACAAATTACTATTTTTGTACTAAGTTCTGAAGCCTAGTAAAATAGGTTTCCAATCAGATTAATAGTCCAAGTTAGGCTCTTTTTCTTCAACTCTACGTATAGTGGTAAGTAGACCTGGGCGATGTTAACATTTCTGCATCGCGATGTATCGGGAAGCAAACATCACGATGTCAAGATACATTGCGATGTTATTTTTATTTATTTTTTATTTTATAAAATACTTTGAAGCAACGTTTTCATAACACACTACATAGCCAAAAGTTATGCTTACTTAGCTTTTTAACATTTTCGATATACATGTTACCCAAGGGGATTAAAGCCGATTATTATTATTTTTATTTATTTTTTTGCTTTAATTTGGATTTTTCAATATGCTATCTTAATGAAATTTTAATTTGTAATTAACCAGGGGAGGGGTGGGAGGCAAGTGCTCTTCCTGGTTTGGGCACTGGCAGGAATGTTTGCAAGGGGGTACATACCCATTTTATTATGTGCTAATCAATATTTCATCCATCATAAACTAATTAATTGATCAGGTTTTTTTGGATTTTTTTTAATTTCTATCGTAGGAAAATTTGTATAAAATCTAAAACGTTTTAATTAAAATTATAATTAAAAATCTTAAAACAAAAAAAAAAATCACAAAATAAATTGATTCTTATTGCTTCAAATACTGAATCTAAATTGTTGCATCTAAAGAGTATTTTGGATGTCATTGTAGAACAAAATTTTTTAGTTCTGAAAATCACAAACAGTATAAATTTAGAACATATTTGTATGGATAAGCATTGAAAATGGGAAGATACTTTCTATTTCAGGAATGTCAAAATCGAAGCTTACCTGTGTTTTTCGTCTTTTAAAATTTCTTGCAAATATATTTGTGACGGTAAAATAGAAATAAATAAGCCTTGCCTGTGTTAAAGTTGAGAAAAAATTCGAGAGTCCGAAGCTGACATATATAGATTTAATCGAAAGAGCTAAGACACTTTTTTTTTATATGCAAACTATTTTTTTTTTTCTGTTATTGTTAAGGAAAAGGCATGTTATTCAATTCGGGACACAACCGGTTGTTTTCAATCGTTTGTGTTGCATCTGTCCTCTTAACGGATTTCTAAAATAGAATTCAAAATCTCATTATTTCTGTTGTCCAAACTGAACTAAACGTGCATTTCTATTCGAGTTAAGAAGGTGAGAACAAAAACATATGAGAAAACTGATCTTTAATGCAGATGAAACTATTTACAGATGACAACTACATACAGGATACAAAAAGAAAAGATAAGAGAAAGTGTATACAAAACACTTGCCTATATATATCATTCTCTTCATGAACAGTTACAGTTAGACACAGAGAAATTTGCATATGATAAATAAGTTAACTTTCCTGAAAACAACTCAACCTAGTTCACTCAATGTTTACCTTTGTAAACGAACTGGTCTGATCAGACTGAATGATGAAAAACCTATAAACACTATGGGTATCAAAATACTTTACGTTTTCCAACAATCGGCCCCCTTTTTCATCTTTAGTTGGCAATTACATAATTCATTTACCAAAACAAATCTTAAAGAGAACATATGCAAATACTATTCATCTAGAAACAAACAATAAGTTCATGCAGAAATGAAAACACAGTCACTAAATGAATATACACGAATAAAAACTTCTAATCAAATACATGACTTAATGTGATCAACGTAGAGTCAAGAGCAAGAAAGAAAAACATCTCTACAACTAGAGAAAGAGAATTTTATCCAGTAGCAAAGTAACTTACTTAAACTAACAAAACAAAATTTTATTATCCAAAACACAAAAGCTTTTCAATGCAATTCTTTTTACCATTAGCTCCAAATTGATCAAAACTATCAACAACCTCACCGTGAATAAAAATCACTTAAATTCACATTACAAATTTTTGACATGCCCCGAAAAACACTAAATCGAAACCCCCAAAAATTTTAAATTTCAGTTACAGACACTTTGTTTCATAAATCACAAAACAAACTACTCGTGAATAAAAATCACTTAAATTCACTTTACAAAATTTGACACACCCCAAAAACACTAAATCGAAACCCCCCAAAAATTTTAAATTTCATACACCTTTTTACAAAATTCAAACAACAAATCTTTGGTCAAAGGCTTCGTAAAGATATCTGCCAAATTAGATTTACTTTTGACATACTTCAAGTTAAATGTCTTATCCAATACTAAATTTCTTAAAAAATGATATTTTATATCGATGTGCTTAGTTCTATGGTTTTCAACTGGTGAGTTAGAAAAACCAATAGCAGCTTGGTTGTCACATAATAATATACATTCACCAAGATTTAGATTTAAACTTTCATTGTCTAAAACATTTTTTAACCAGATCAATTCTTTTGCTGCTTCTGCAAGAGTAACATATTCTGCCTCCATTGTCGACAGACTTACACATTTTTGCTTAAATGTTCTCCAGGAAATAGGAGCTTTATCTAGAAAAACAATATAGCCTCCCATGGAGACTCGATCATCTCTATTTGCAGCGAAATCAGAATCTGAATAACATGTTATATTCAAGTTTTGAGTTTTAGACAGTTCAAGTTTATACTCACAAGTATACTTAACATAACCCAATAATTTAAGTAAACTATTCCAGTGATAGATACCAGGATTTTCTTGAAACTGTGATAATACATTAACAGCATACATGATATCTGGCCTGGTTCTACTAGCTATAAATGACAAACATCCTATAAGATTTCTATACGGAATATTCGACATTTCTTCTAGCTCAATACTAGTACTTGGAGAATCTGCTTTTGACAACACTTGGCCTTTAGGTATAGGTAAAGAACTTATAGGATATCTGTAATTATCATACAATTTACACACTTTATCAATATATGAATTTTGATGAATATACAGTTTATCCATACACTCCTCAAATTCAATCCCTAAAAGCTTTTTAGTACTTCCTAGTACTTTGAGGTCAAAGTTCTTTTTTAACATATTTATACCTATCTCAATATCTTTCTTAGATTTACCAAATAGTATTATATCATCGACATATAATAAAAGTATCAGATTATCGAATTGATATACACAATTACACCACGTTAATTTTCTGAAATTTAAGCTCAGCAATACTTCATCTACTTCAAAGAACCACTGACGGCTACTCTGATGAAGTCCATAAAGAGCTTTCCTCAACAGACATACTTTGGTATTGTCTACTTCATAACCCATAGGTTGTCTCATATATATAACTTCATTAATTTTAGCATATAAGTAAGCATTGTTAACATCTAGTTGAACATGAATCCACTTTAGCATACATACATAAAGAGAAAAGAACAATCTTACGATAGAAAAGTTTACCACTGGACTAAAAACCTCCTCATAAGACTCTCCCTTAACTTGGCAAAAACCCTGAGCAACTAATCTCGCTTTATATCGAACTATTTCATTTTTCTCATTCGTTTTTAAATTAAAGACCCATCTATTTCCCAAAATTTGTGCTCCACTAGGTGGTTCGACTAATTCCCAAACTTTTCGATCATTTATGACCTGTATTTCTTGGTCCATAGCCTTACACCACTCAGTGGCTTCAGGTGACCTTACGGCGTCTTTATACGATTTCGGAATTTTTATTTCGATTAAATTAGCTTCATTAGGTGGTTGGTTTAGCTCAGAAACTTTACCAGTTGAATCATCTTTACCGCTAAAATTAAAAAGATTTTTATCGCATTCTATATTATTGCGATCACAATAACCAATTACGTCATTAAATGACCTTAACCTGATATTAGAGCCTTCTATCCCATAATAAATATCAATTCTACTGCCAGTTTTCCTAGGAACAGCTTTTCTAATCCAATTTACCTCTAAACACGGAGTTAACTTGGTTACACCCTTATCAGCACTGGTGAATTCCATTTGTGACAGACATGACATGAGACAAGTTTCTTGTTCATCTTTAAGTACTAAATATTAATTAACAGGTAAAACATTGCCATGGGGTGATGTAAATATAGGCCTTAGTTATAAAAAACACTAAAATTTTAATTCTGGAAAAATTACTTTTAATTAATTGGGTTAAAACGTGCTGTGACAGACATGACAAAATTGAGACATAGATTTTGAGTGACCATATATTATTACCATTTGCTCTTAATTGGTATGCTTGTCAAGTCTAAAATTTTTTGGGGATCAAAATAAGACTTGGATATGTCAAGCAGAAAGAAAAATGTTAAGAAATTTTTAAATAGTAAAATATTATAAAATATTTATCAGCGTGACAGACATGACAAGGTTTTGTGACAGACATGACACGTGTACAATTTTCTATGAAGTTAAGTATTTTTTTCTTAAATATAATTTTCTTTATTTTTATCATGACTTGAAGATTACAATATGATATAACATTAATATATTATGTTATATGACTCACAAAATAAATTATAAAAAATATTTAAAATCCCTTGGAATTGACTAGTGTGGGAGCTGCCACATTTGCTCTTTCTCATGCCAGGCAACATGAACTTCTGTTTCAAATTTAAACATACCTTTAATTTTATTTGGTACAAAGCATTTTATTTTGCACTGGTTCTGTGCGATTTGTGTTATTAATCCATCATAATCTCAAAAAACCTCATTATTGTATTGTGGATTCATCCATTGGCTACATTGCAAATTGTGAACAGTTGCATTTTCCAATAGGTCATTCACCAGTATTGAAATTTAAAAGAGTACCTTTTTTACACTCTGAAGTGGGGCTATAAAATATTATGCCAGGTGCACACGATCGGAAACAACGGTTTCCTTTAGATTTCTTGTACCAGGCATTGTTTCGATTTCTTGCCATGTCAGATCAAGTTTTGCTATCAATCTTTATATTTTTCTTATGGTTCATACCACTGATTCTAGGACAAATTTTCATTGCAGCTTCAGCAAACTTACATGGTGTTTTAGAATCTAGACTTCTGGTTCGAGTAGCATCTGATTTGGCGCTTAATAGCCCCACCAATGCTATCAATGCATCCTTTGCCATGTGAGGTGGATAAAAAATGACAGACTGTTGGAGCTTACTCTGTGTCATGGAAAATATTGCATATTTTTGTTTAAAGGGTTGAAATGTTCCATCAGATTGGAATTCAATCACTTGAACTTTAAACTCTAAGTGACCTTTCATGAATTTTTTGATGACTAAATTGTTAAATACAATAACAGAATATTTGTCATGATTACCATAATTAGAATTACACATGACTCTGAGAAACAGTGACAGAGTCACTATCACAATAATATACCATTGTAGTGTATATAGTAGAGAAAGCATTCTGCCAATGAGCAAACTGAATTTCATCCTGATAAATATGAGAATAGTTTTCACTGAAATTAGTTTGTATCACAAGTTTTCCATGTAGCAGATTTTTTAATAAATTGGTAAACACATTAGAATGTGTATGTTTTATATACAAGTGGCACAAAAAGTATATAAGCTGTTTTTCCATTAAGTTTAATACATCATTTAAAATTCCCTCTTTTTATGTTGTGAACTGCAGATCCATCCTCTGATTTTCTGAGCTTTTTTTTAGTTGAGTTGTACAGAAATACTATTGCCATCAATACTAAGTTAAATAATAATAATAACAACTTTCAAAGTAAAAAATTAAGGCTAAGTTGCTTGAAAAATTAATTGTGACAGACATGACTGGTGTGACAGACATGACAAACGTGACAGACATGACAAAATTTAATATTCTATATTTTGCTCAAATTTTAAATTTATTTTTCACATTTTTTATGAACTGTTTGTTTTGATCTATAAAAAGAGAAAATAAAGTGTTAATAATTTTTATTAAGTGGATTTTGTTTAAAATAAAAAAATCCAAGTTTTTTGTGACAGACATGACATGAACTTTAATATCAAGTTTGAGGGGAATAGCAAAATTATTAAGAAGTTTTAAGTAAAAATTTTGTTGTTTTTAAGCATAAAGTGAACCATTCTTTAAAAAAATATGTTTATTTCAAAAATCTATGTGGTATTTAAGTGCTTCAATGGGCATTAAACTAGAGGTAAAAATAACAGATTTTCGGTTTCAAAGTAAATCCTAGATTAATTAACTATAAAAAAAAATATTCATACGATTTTCTTATTATATCTTATTATTTTCATACAATTTGACTTGTTTTCTAAGAACTGGAACAAAAAAACATTAACTTAGTGATAATTTAAAAAATTATGTCTATGTCGCATTTTCATGGAATTGACCCACTATTAGTGGCCCCCTCATCTACTTTAGTTTGAGGTTCAAGTCGGCTAGCTAGCGAGTCTATTATAGGATCCATATCCTCATCATCCGAGTAATCAGGTACTGAAAAATCTAACTCGGGATACCTTCGGGACCTAGGGCCCAGTGCCGCTTCCACCCCACTTTTTGACTCATCGAATCTGACATTTATGGTTTCAATTAACCGATTTTCGTCTTTAAGCCAAATACGATATCCCTTAGTTTTCTGAGCATAGCCCATCATAATACCCAATTTTGCCCTCATATCAAGCTTTTTCCTCATCTGTTTAGGAACACCTACATAAGCTTGACACCCGAATGTCTTAAAATGTGTAACTGACGGTTTCTTGCCCGAGTACAACTCAAACGGCGTTTTGCTATTTCCTTTATGGCACACCCGATTCCACACATAGGTGAAACACAACAATGCTTCGCCCCAAAACTTGTGTGGTAAACCACTAGAATTCAGAAGAGTTTCAACGCCATCTAAAGCAGTTAAATTATAACGTTCCGCAATTCCATTCATTTCTGGTGAATACGGGTTAGTTTTCTCGTGTTTAATACCTTGTTTTTCCAAGAAATCGTCAAACTCCCAATTACAAAATTCAAGTCCCCCATCAGTTCTAACAGTTAGAACCTTTTTGTTTAGAAACCGTTCGGCTCTCTTTTGAAATCTTACAAAAATTTGAAAAACGTCAGACTTGTTTTTGATTGGAAAAACTACAACTTTACGCGAGAAGTCGTCAATTATACTCAGAAAGTATTTATTTCTTCCCTGAGACAACGTAGGCATTGGCCCACAAACATCCATATGTAACAATTCTAATGGCTGCTTAGACCTAACATGTCCTACACTTTTAAATGAAACTCTTTTAGTTTTTGCTAACTTACAAGGAACACACGATTCCATTTGCCCACTTAACTTTGGAAGTCCCCTTACACTGTTGTTCTTACTAGTATTTGATACATATTCACAATTTGCGTGACAGAACCTTTTATGCCACAATTCATTAATATCGATTTTCTTACTATTAGCATTTTGGGATGAAACATTACATACAGAATTTACTTCATTATTAGTCAAAAGAGATTTAGTTACATACTTGAAAGGTTTTAAAAAATATAGATTGTCTCTACGATTTGCATAAAACAGTTCATTCCAGTCTTTGTCATAGACCATAACTTTACCCTCGGAACCTACAAAATTTGCTCCTGCTTTCTCCAATTTTGACCCTGACAGTAAATTACGTCTTAAATTTGGGTTATATAAAACATTTTTTAATACAATTTCATTGTATTCCCCTTTTAGTTTAACCCTAAACTGAATAGTTCCAATGCCTTCAATTGGACTATCTTTTTCCCCAACTGCTAACGACATCCGCATGTCTTTAACCGATTGAAATTCCAAAAACAACTCTTTGTTGTTACAAAAATGTGCCGTAGCGGCTGTATCAAAAACCCAACACTCGTCATTTCCCCCAATACCACTGTTGGCTGCTTCAGGGTTAAGACAAAATTCTGTTAAACTACATTCCGTATCATAAAAACTATTTTTGATTTTTAACTCAGTATTACTGCTTTCGGCAAGAGTATTATGAGAAAAATCTTTAGGTGTGGCATCACAATTAGCTATCAAATGACCAAATTGTTTACACCTAAAACACGGACCAATTCTATTATTCTTAGATTTAAACTTATTACAATAACCTTTGTTTACATTTTGTTTCACCTCTTTCTTTTTGACATAACCAATCTTAGAATTAGAGTTCAAATGACTTTTACCTTGCTTGCTTCTGGGCTTGACTTCATTGGCAATAGAATCTGCTTTCCTGGACATGTATGCTGACTCAGTTCTATTCAAGTCATTTCGAACCAGTTCTCAACGACTCGATTCGAGAATAAGTTCAGATTCAATTTTATTAGCATTGAAGTCACCATCATCCCAACGGTAGATCTGCTGGACGGTTGGTTGATATTCTGCAGGTAAGTAACGAATCAGTTGAAACCCAATGTAAAGATTTTCAAGTTGATATCCTGCAATCTAGAGGCGGCCTCCTTTACTCGACAAATGAATATTCCGATCTCTTCTCCTTGTTGGTACTTTGTTTCAAAAAACTGATCAAGAAGCTGTATCACACGAGCCCTAGTGGTTGGCTCATAGTGTTCTTTTAGAATCTTCCATGCAACCGCACCATCGGTTGTTGCCGAGATTAGTGGTCTTAGGTCACTGCTTACATTCTGATAGATGAGAGTATACGCTCTATCTCTCCGTAAATTGAAATCTTGCCTTTCCCTCCAAGAAACTTTTTCCTCATCATCTTTCGGTGGTTCTAATAGATTTTCATTACCTTCTATAAAGTTCCAGCACCCATAGTGCATGAGCAGAACTTTAGCGTCCACTTTCCAGGTTGCCCAGTTGGCGGACGTTAAGGCTGGCATCGGGTGGCCATGGGAATCCATCTTGGGTTGCGGCCCCCGTCTCAAAAATGCTCCGGTCACCAAAGACGATATTTCATAAAGGAAAAGAACAAGCTGGCTTCAGCTCTCAAATATTAATAGTCAGTTCATCACTTCAGTCTCAAAAAATACGTTGTTGAACACCAAGTCCCACTTAAACATGCTGACATTTCCGCAACACCATAGCGGTTAGTTCGCATTGGCGGGCATAATGAGGAAGGCCCATAACCAATTGTTGTCCAAACTGAACTAAACGTGCATTTCTATTCGAGTTAAGAAGGTGAGAACAAAAACATTATATATGAGAAAACTGATCTTTAATGCAGATGAAACTATTTACAGATGACAACTACATACAGGATACAAAAAGAAAAGATAAGAGAAAGTGTATACAAAACACTTGCCTATATATATCATTCTCTACATGAACAGTTACAGTTAGACACAGAGAAATTTGCATATGATAAATAAGTTAACTTTCCTGAAAACAACTCAACCTAGTTCACTCAATGTTTACCTTTGTAAACGAACTGGTCTGATCAGACTGAATGATGAAAAACCTATAAACACTATGGGTATCAAAATACTTTACGTTTTCCAACAATTTCTAAAGCAATAAATTTCTTGTCTTTTACAATCGGAAATAATTTCACAAGATCATTCTACTTTTCAATGATTCAGTAGCTCCCCCACCCCCTCCTCCCTTTATTTCTCCAAGATTTCTTATTGTAACTATGTCCGTATGGTTTTTTTTTTGTTTTTTTTTATAGTAGACCGGATGTCGCCCGAAAGATATAACCGATTTCTTCTTTCGGCAAAAAAAAAAAATCCAATTAAAGAAATACTAAACATGTAGGCTAAGTATGGAAGAAATGTTACAAAACAAGAGTCAATTTTCGCAATGGAAGATTCGCAAAAAGAAAGAAGAAAAATATCTTACCCTACGAACAAAATTGAAATTGTAATAAAGCAAACTAATACTTTCATTATGTTATGCGTCACGTTACGTCGAAAATCAAAAAAAAAACTTGCACCCCCATGCGTCCTGGTGGTAAACCGAAAGTCATTTAAAATACTTAACTTACCAATTGAAGTCAGCAATTAAGAGTTTAAATTATTAAGCTCATTTATTCCTTAGAGTCGACGTATTCTCGTAAAACGTGGTAGCACACAGCATTCGAAAAATGTAGCTTGAGCATAAACAGTGATGTTTGGAATCTAGAATAACGAGAAAAAAATCGTCAACCGCGATGTTTGTTTACTAAAGTATCGCGCATGCGCTGTTTCGAATGAAACACGCACAGAGTATGAGTGTATGATGCCGGTTCTTCCGCGGTTTTTCCCGATGTGGTTATATGCACTTCGTTTCTGTACAATCTTGGAAATATCGCGCATATGCAGGGTGGATTACCGCGATTTAGTGAAGTATCGTGTTTTAAACGGCGCGATGTTGACTGTTGCACTACGTTTCTATAGTATCTTAAAAATATTGCCAATGAATCGCGGTGGATCGTAGCATCACGATTCTTCTTTCAAGTATCGCGCACGCGCTTTGGCTCGTCAACAAATATCATGATG